>RSEH01000006.1:0-266565 GCA_006503475.1 Stentor roeselii | reverse complement strand
TACCAGTCTCGAGCCCCATTCTGTGATATTTTCCAATCACAAATTCCGTAGCCATGCTTCGAATTACGAAACCATTCTCCAATATAAGTATATTCATTTGTAACCCTTGAAAACCCGATGCCATGCTTGTAGTCATTCACAAGATACCCAATATATTCTTCAGTTTGATCAATTTTCCTAAACAACCCTGAAAGGCTGTTAAAATAATTATTACCTTCATAAGTAGCTCCATTATGAACGAATGTTGAGTTGTTAACTTGAGAACTGAAATTTAAGAGAGTGCCTTTGCTGATAAAGCTTGTGGTTAATAACTCTGTATAGTACCTGACCACAGTAGAACTGAATTCTTCAAATCCATGTTAACCTATTGAATCCAGAGTCAATTGTTGACTTGATCCTGTTGTGATCAGTAAGGTTTGCATGTTTGACAGTTTTTCATCTAGATTCTTAATTTGCTTCAGGAGTTTGCTTGATGCTTCATCGATTCGCTCGTAGATGTACTCCATGCTCTCGATTATTCTTTGCTTTATTTCCTTGAGCTTATCTCTACGTAGTTTCATGTAAATCTGTTTGGCATACTGGCATGCTTCATAATGTTGCTTTGGATGTTTAAAACAAAATCTTACTCTTTTTTGGCATAGACAATAGATGAAGTCCTCTTGAGTGCAATGCGAGGTACAAAACTCCATTTATATTTTTATATGTCTACAATTTAAAATTGTCTGAGTCGAGATATAAAAATTTGATTTATTTGAAAGAGATTTTTGATATATTAACTCTTAAGAGATCTTTGAATGACTATTCAATCTAAATTTAAATCAATTTAAGGATTATAAAATTTCAAATCAAATTTAAAACTAGCCAGGTGCATCAAACCTTCTAATGATGAAATATTAGCAAAATTCATTACAATAGAAAACTAATATAGATCAAGATAACAATACTTTTTTTAAATCCTTCTAAATCTTAATTAATCTTAGATTTACTCACCTTTTGATAAACTAATTGAATATAATAAATAAATTCTATAAATTTGATAAGTAGTTTAGTGCTTTTCGAATGGAAATTTGATGAATAATTTTGAATTGTTAGTACTATTTTTCATAACTATGAAAGTTTATATCCTAGGATTTAGAGTTTTTAGCAAGGAATGTTTTTTCTACTGAAAATATGTATAGGTTGGATTTAATTTTATTCTCGGACAAGATTCTACAATAGTTCGGCCTAACCTTTTATCTTACAAACATCTTAAATAGTGGTATTTGGTTAAAATACATTATTTAGCATATTTATATGAACATAAACACATCGCTGTTTTGGTAGTAATTACTTGTAATGATAAATTGCTGCTTCATAAATTTATTTATTGAAATTTAACTGTTTTACAATTTGCTTTTATTTTCACTTCTTTGAATGAGATATTCAATCAATCTTGTATATTTTCAATCATTATTAGCTACTTAGTACAAATTCTAGTGATGGAGGCTATTAAATCTGAGTTAAAAGACCCATGCTTAGCCTCATAGCTCTATAAATCCAAACTCAATCCATATAATCACAAAAATTAAACCTAAGCAAATATCTAAAAAGTCGTCTAAAATCAAATCCCTATAAATGTCTGACTCTGATTTACCCAAATCAGCTAAAAAATCATCATCGTCCATCAAGTCGATTCTGCATAAAAAAATAAGACACCTTCAAGAAGACCATTACTTCAACAACTACACCTACACTTATCACAAAGTCTGCCACGATACAATAACTTCAATCGCAGTCTCCCCATGCGGTCTATACGTAGTCGGAGGGATATCAAGAGGAATTCTATTCATCTTGGACATCACTGAAAACAAAATAGAACCCGAACTGAAAGGCTCTGATACTTCCCTGAAATCCTTGAGTTTTTCCCCTGACGGGAATTTCCTTCTATGCGGTTTCCGACGCCTTGTCGAAATTTGGGACTTTGGTCTTAGATCCTTGAACTTCACCATCGAATTTCCATATGAAAGTCCTGGACCAGCTATTTTCACTGCAGATGGAAAGTATATAGTTAACTTTGATAGAAATTCTTTAGTTTTTTGGAGATTTATTGATAGACTTGAAGAGTTTAGGCTTGAAGCACATGAAAAAAATGTGACGAGTGTTGCAAGGTCTGCTGATGGCAGGGTGTTTATCAGTGGGTCAGAAGATGGGCTTATCACTTTTTGGAATATTGAAAATAGAAAAGTTGAATTTCAGATGAATGCTCATAATTATAAAATTCAATTCATGGCTGTTTCAAATGACGGAAAATATGTTGCAAGTATTTCTGAAAGACTGCTGAAAATTTGGGATGTTTTTCATCAATGTGAATATTTAGAATTTCTGTATGATGATCAACCTAATTCGGTTTCGTTTTCACCTGATAATAAGAAATTAGTAATAGGCTCAAACCGTCTTTTTAATACAGTTTTTGATATTGAGAGTAAACTAATAGAAAAAATTTTTTTTTCTGAGTTATCGACCCACTCTGTTGTGGTTTTTACTCCTGATTCAAAATCCATCGTAATTGGGTGTTTTTATGGGCAAATAATGATCAGGCCTTTAGATCAAAAATCAAAACAACTTAGTTTTTCCCAAGGCTCAGAAGGTAAAGAAACATCAGATGTTATTATCACAAATGACGGAAAATACCTCGGATTCAATAACTATATAACAGGCTTCAAAATTTACAATATCAAAGAAAACCGATTTGAATTTTTTTTGCACAAAAAATACTTCGAAAAACGACTTTTTCAAACTTTCTAAGAACTGCCGTTATTTAATGACTATTTCTCATGTTTCCATCAGGATTTGGGATTTCGAAAAAACAACAGAAATTTTTGAATATTCCATTCAAAAAGCTACAGAAAATATTCCTGTTTATGATGATTTCAGTTTCATTTTTTTTCCAGTCTCGAATACTTTTTTTCGTTTTTTTGATATATTCAATAAAGGCAAGTATTTTAAAGTTGAAATAGTAAATATCTGTCATTCGGCTGCAGCTTTATCAGAGGATTGTGGCTTGATTTGCTTTGGCTATGAAGACGGGTATTTAGGTATCTGGTCCATTCAAAGCAAGACTGAAAAATGTTCGTTCAAAAGTGACGGTGGCAAAATTTTGAATGTTTTTTTCAGAAACGATAAAAAAACTGTTCTAAGTTATTCCGAAGATAAAACTGTGAATGTTTGGAATTTTCATAGCATGATGTTGGAGAAGTCGTTTAATATCGGATACTATGGATTTAATTCTTTTGCAGGGATGTATCAAGACTACCTTATTATTCATGACAGTACTATTGACTTTTGGAACATTGAAAAATGTTTTAAGGAATTCATAGCTGCGCGTCAGATATACGCGAGAAAGGTTTTGTTAAATGGCAAGCACATTTTTGCTATTTTTAATTATCATCTCGAAACGGATAATTTGCAGAAGGTAATCGAAATGACCTATGTTGAAAATTACAACAGGTCCGCTCCAATAGCATTTTCAAGTGATAACAAATATGCTGTAAGTGGCTATGAAAAAATATTAAAATTGTGGCTTGTTGATCAGCAAAAAGAAGTTTTAAGCTTTAAAGCTCATAAGAACTGGATCAGAACTGCTCGATTCTCAAATGATTGTAGGTTTATTGTTAGTGGGGCTGATGATGGGCTTATTAAGATTTGGGACTTGGATGGAAGGTTGATTCAATTTTTTCAAGGACATATAAGTTGGTTTTAACTGTTGCTTTTTCGAGAGATGGAAAAATTTGGTAAGCGGCTCCAGTGATCGGGCTGTTTTGTTCTGGGAAGTTGGGAAAACTGAAAAATTGAAAGAATTTGGAGGATTTCAGGAAAATATTAAGGGAGTTTGGTTTTCAGCAAGTCGAAAATTTGTTGCAGTTGAGTTGTCAACGAGAATAATTAACGTGCTTAGAGTTTAGGATATTTTAAATTAGTTTTAGTTCCTGAGTAAGATTGAAAATAAGGGAAATTATAAAGAATTATTCAATATTTGTATTGTGAAATTTAGACTAATTATTTCTATTCTTTGAAAAGAAATAAGATTAAGGATCTATGTATATTTATAAAACTGTCTCAATTTAATAATAAGCATAACCCTTTATACAAAAAATAAAATTCTTTACCTTAAATAAAATGTAACCAGGTTCTCCATTACACAAATCACTTCATTCAATATTGATTCTAAGATAATAATAATATTTAATCTTTACTATTTAGATTTTGAATTGTAAATTCTTAAATCTTAATGTTTATCTTGATTGATATCTGTGAGATTTTATTAAACCTAAGAGACTAAGAAATATCCGAATAAGCGAAAATGAAAATTATAATAAACCCAATACTCTATTAAGATATAATACAATTGATATTCTATTAAATTTCCATCGTATTAAACCTTAGCTAAATTTTAAACTTATGTTTTTGAAATCATCCCAACACTAATTACTTAATCTCTTATAAAATGCGTAAATGTTTTCAATTGGCATATCAGCGGAAATGCAATCAACTAACATTTTTTCAGCTTTATACATCTTTTCTTCAGAAAACTCCCAAACTGATCTATTTTCCAAATATCCAAGAATCGGTTCTGAAATATCTATCTCTGAAGTTAAATTTCTAAGCATAACTCTCTTTAAAGCTAGAATAATTTCCGTTTTACTTGGGTGAATATCTTCATTATAATATTTAAAAAACTTCTGGACATATTCTTCCTTAATAGTTTCTTTTTTACATTCATTTATTATCCATGAAGTAAAATCATGAAAGCAAGTCTCTTCAATGATCTCTAAAACAGTTACAATATTTCTGACTTTAATTGATTTAATGATAGAAATCGTTCTGATAAAATTTGGAAGAGTTTCTCTTATACCTGACTCTCCAACAATAAATTTATCTAGTGAAGTGTTTTTTAAGGTATCACAATCCACTTGATTAATATAAATCATCATTTCAAAGACCAACTTTAAAATTTCGCTTTTCTGTTTTATCTTCTTAAGTGGGTCTATCAACTGTTTTTTTAAACTTTCATTTAATTTTTCTGAGTAGCCCTTGATCCTAAGTTCCTGGATCAAATCTTTGTGCTTACTTGATGAATTAAAAATTTCGTTTGAATATTGAATAGTGTCAAGTTGTCTTGTTTCGAGAATTTCATCAATATTAAAAAGGCCAGACAAAGAATTCTCAAGACTTTCAAAATCAAAGAAAGTTTCAAAATAAAGACTAGATGGGTCGTTTATGCTAAATTTTTGGCAAATTGAATTGATTGTGTTCTTTGTGTAATTAATTTTTTTGTTATAAATCTTTTGAATTCTGTATTTTTTGATATCAAAGTTTTCTAAGTTAAAGATCTTTTCATTTTTTATTTTTCCTAATATAATCGCTAGTCCATTATGAACTTGACACATAAACTTGAGAAGATTAGCCAAGTGGATCCCTTTTTCGTTTTTATTTTCATCAATTAAGAAATAATCAAGAGTGCAGTGCCGGCTGAGGCTGCTAAGTTCTCTAATATCAGGTTTATTTGTTATCAGAGTAATTTTTTGCAAGTTTTCTATTATGACTTTTAATGAAATCTCAAATTTCTGGAATAAAGCTTCAGTTTCATAATTTTTTATAAATATTTCATCAAGTTTCTTTACTTTTGCCTCTGATCTTGTGAGTTTATATGAAAAAATTCTGAGTAAGTGATTCAAGAAGATAATTACTGAAGAAAGATTGTTTAAAGCACTGATTTCAGCTTCAAAGTTAAAGAAAACTTTGACAAGAGGATAAAGTTTTTCACCAACTTGGCTTATTAAATCACTTTGTGTGAAAGACTTTCTGTTAAAGTTTTGGGTAAATAAGCTTTCTGCATCTATAAGACAAGATCTAAAATAGTAAATTAAAAATTGCTTGCATGTCAAACTTTTTCGATTATCAACAGCATTGATCACATTATATGAGTAAGAATCTATAATTGAATGGAACTGACTGATTCTATAATTTTCATCTTTCATCGACATTAATATATCATGGATTGTATGATTTTTTATAACCAAATTTATCAACTCATTCAACAAACACATAAAAATTAATTGAATGTTTTTAAAAGGGTTCATATTTTTCAATTCTTTCATTTTGAGATTTATCTCCTCTATGCATTCGTCCTGATTATTTTCATTAGTTTCTTTCATGATTAATATGGATACCAAATAAATATGGTTTTAAAATAAGATAGCAATGAAGTGTATCTAACTTTCTCTAAGCCAATAAATCTTTTCAATATCAGTGGTGAACAATAAACTATAATTATTGAATAACGAATTAAAGGAAAATCTGTTTGATCATATATTTTTTCTACTTTTTTTAATAATTTATACAAATCTTCGGTAGTTATAAAAATATCCTTTAAATTCAAGAAAATTTTTAAATTTTCATTATAATCAACATTTGATTTTATATGATTCCTTAAAATACCGTCCAATATCAATATTCCATCAATAATTAAATTATTGTTTTTATTGCTTTTGTTTTCGAAAATAGCCAAAGGCTTATAATCAAGTATTTTAGTTATTTTATTGATCTGATCATGCATCTCTTTTAATTGATTCTTATTTTTCAATAGCTCTTGAATATCTCTTGGTAGATTATTCAATCTTTTAAATAAAAAAGAATAAATAAGGTCCTTCCATGGTTTCAAATTAAAAAGATCTTGAATAGTGTTTAAATACTGATTTAAAGCCTTATAGTTACTTAAATTTTCTAGAACCTCCAAAAAGATTTCTAAAGTTTGTTTCAGATTTAAGAGTTTTAAAATTGTAAAAAGTTCAGGCATTGAATTATCTGTGGCTTGAAGTAATTTTTTACAATTTTCAGCATTTTTTATTAAAAATTCAGAGGAATTTGAACATAAATCTCTAAAGTTACTTCTTTCTTTTGAATTAAAATACCTAGCATGAAGCTGATTCATAAACATGAATTTGAAATTACTTGGTGTTTTAACTGCTTTTTCTAAGTTTTTCATGAGGTTACTCTGCTCTAGGATCAAAAATTTTTCTTCGGTACAGATTTGGTTTTTAAATTCATTTAATTTTACAATGATTTTGGTTTCTTTTAAAATCCAATTCAAAATGTCAACAGAATAAATAATCTTGCCTGTTTGAGAGAGTGAGTAAAGCAGCGGCGCTTTTTCGATAATTTCTGGTTTCAATTTTAGTGTGTGAAAATAACTTAAAAAAATAAATTTTTGGTGATCTTCAAATTGGTTTAAATTATTTAATAATTCTTGGGTAATTTCAGTAAGGCTCGAAATGTTGTCTAATATTTTATAAGATTTTAAATTCCGTTCTGAGTAAAAATAGAGTAATCTGCTCGAATTAATTGAAATGAGCTCGTAGATATACTTCAAATTTTTAATATGAGTTTTATTTATTGTCTCATTTTTTGAGATTTTTTCCAATAATCTGAATAGTGTGATAGCAAAGAAACGGTCTTTACCGAATAATATATTTTTATTACAAATGCACTGAGAAACAATATTTGAAATTAACAGCTCTAGCAATGTTTCCCATGTTTTATTCTCTTGGTATTTATTGAATAGCTCTTTTGTTTCAGACAATTGAAATTCTCTTTTTTCATCAAAAATGTTAATTTTTTCAGTCCAATCCAGGCTTAGTAGATACAAAATGGTGCAACAAAATAAAAGAAAAAAAGCTGAAACTATAAATAGTGCATAGACACTTTAAAGAGAGAGCTGAATATGGTAATGATAATTTATATTTTGATCAATTGAAAAATAAGGGAGAAACAAAAATTGGAAGAAAAAGTCGCACTATCCTTAAAGTATCAAAGAAAATTGAAAATTAAAATATAAATTTATCAGAATCAGAGAATGTATCAAAAAGTTGAAGTTATCTTTAATTATGAACAATGCTTAGACAAATCAAAGGAATATTTGAGCAAACCTCCAATATTTGCTATACGTAAAAACCCAATTTTGATTAGTGAAGGTCTATCTGAAAATATACTAATTTTCCTTTACAACTTTTCCGGGACTTCGAAAGTTACGATATGCTTGCCAAGATTATCAAATTGTTTCGTTTAACATTAAGTATTTTATATAAGATCCTAATTATTTTAAATTAGTAAAAGCAATCAAATTCTTTATAATATAAGTAAAAAGGTATCTTTAAATTCATTTTCCTAAACTCATAGTCTTTATCGGTGTAATCGAAATATTTAAAATCTAAATTACCCCAAAGATCATCCAATCTTCACCAAAAAAAATTCCCAAATAAAATTATAAAATGTTTTCTGGTGTCTCTAAAAACTCCTTATCACCAATGCCTCTGACTATCCCTCTGCTTTCTAAAGAGCCCATCCTCTTCAACACCCACCAAGTAGTATCGCCCTTGGATATCCTTGAAGCCGAGCTAAGAACAATAGCTGGGGACCTTGAAGGTCACAGTGGTTCAATAAATGCCATCGAGATAACCTCAGACCAAAAGTCGATAATCAGCGGGTCAAGTGACTCAAAAATAATAATATGGAGCCTGCTATTCAAAAAACCATGGACAGTCCTCGAAGGCCACTCAGACGAAGTGCTCTGTTTAACTCTTTCATCAGATGACAGTCTGTTAGTGAGTGGGTCCTCAGATAAGACAGTAAAGCTTTGGGACTTGACTTCAAGACAAGCACTCTGCACCTTCATCGGCCATTTAGACAAAATAAACTCAGTCAATTTCATTGAGTCCAAAAAAATGATAGTGACTGGGTCAAATGATAAGTCAATCAAACTCTGGGACTTTTCAGGTCAGTTGATTTATTCATTCGAAGGTCATTCACATGAAGTTTTAACTTGCATTTCTTTTGAATCCTTCCTGGTCACTGGGTCAGTTGATGGGTCAGTGAAAGTTTGGAGTATTGATTCACTCTCGCATGTCCAAGATCTTTTCAGCTGTTCTTTTAAAGTAGTTTCACTGGCAGTCACTCGGGATATGAGTCACTTCGCAAGTGCTGAGTATGAAAAAAATATTAAAATTTGGAATGCGAAGACATTTCAAATGGAATATAGCTTTTTAGATGGTGAAAGAATTAATTGTATCAGGTTCTCTGGGAATAACGAGTTCTTAGTTTCATGCTCTGATGATTATTTTAACTACATATGGAACTTGAAACTTCGACAGAGGACTTTTTCAATTAGTTTATATCCAAAGACCGCCAGTTGTATTGGAGTCAACTATGATGGAAGCATTATTGTCACAGGTTGCAATGATAAATCACTTAAAATTTGGACTGCTGATGAAAAACGAGATGATACAACTTTTTATCCTCACTCTGATGAAATCAGACAAATAGACATCACAAATGACGGTAAATCATTTTTAACTGCTTCTTTTGATGGTACTGTCAGGGTTTTTGATATGGAAACAAATGAAAGTGAAGTTTTTCAAAGTTCAGAAAAAGAAAATTCGATCTGTTTATGTCTAGCAAAAAATGAAGCCTTCGTCATCAGTGGGCATTCAAATGGACTTATAAAGGTCTGGGACCCTGAAACCTTAAAAAGGAATTCTCTTTCCTTTCACTCAAAAGAAATCTGGAGTCTTGACGCTAAAGACCACTTGCTAGTAAGCGGCTCTAAAGACAGACAATCATCCTTTGGGACCTAGAAAGAATGGAAGTAAAAACAATTCTCTCAAAAGACACTCATGTCGCAGTTTGTTTGAAATTTTTCAAAAATTCCAAGAAAATTGCAAGTGGAGGAGAAGACAATTGCCTGAAAATCTGGGATTTCGAAAAAAATTTAGAAGAAATTTGCATTTCAGGACATTCTGACCAGATTTGGGCTCTTTGCATCACTCAAGACGACAAGTTTTTAATCACGGGGTCAAAGGATAAGTCGATTAAAGTCTGGAATTCTGAAACATTTGTTGAAGAACTCACAGTTGCTGAAGGACAAGGGTCGATTAGAAGACTTCTTCTTACCAAAGATGAACGGGTCTTGATTAGCGCATCTTATAGCAAAGATATTAAGTTTTGGAAGTGGAAAGAAAGAAAAGAGGAGTTTGTCTTGAAAGGACATAATGGATTTGTCAGGAGTTTAGCTTTGATATGTGAAGAAAGGAAACTTGCGAGCTGTTCTGATGATAAAACTGTTATCATTTGGAATATTGAGGCGAGGAAGATTGAAGCTGTGCTTAGGGGACATGGGGGTTGGGTCAGAGATATTTGCCTGATAAATGATAAAACTCTCTTGTCCTGCTCACAAGACGAAAATATGATAATCTGGGACATCCAAAAATTAAAACTATCACAATTTCTTACTCTGACCATAGGAAAAGTTTATACGGTAACAACAGACAACAAAAATAAAATAGCGATCTGTGGAACAGATAAAAATATAACACTCGTACTTCATCTAATGAAAATGAAAGTAATCAATTCACTTGCTGGCCATTCTGATATAATTTTAACCACAGCTATAAGTAAAAACAATCAAACCGCAGGAACTGGTTCAAAAGATAAATCAATAAAGCTTTGGGACCTTTCCAATTTCAAAGAAAAGTTCACCTTGACAGGTCATACAGACTACGTCACTTCAATCGTTTTCTCAAACGACAGTAAAAGTCTCATCAGCGGTTCAGAAGATAAATTAATCAACATCTGGAACCTTGAAAGCAAAGCAATTGACTTTTCATTCCAAGTGCACAACAGTTATATCACATCTCTTTTGCTAAGCAAGTCAAACGAAATTTTCACAGCATCTCAAGATAAAAACGTGAAAGTTCTTAGTCTTCAGCATAAAAAATTTCTGTATTCCACTCCAACTGAAGCGAATTTCATTCAAAGTTTATGTCTCAGTCCAGACGAGACTAGACTTGCTTATGCTTCACTTGAAAAAATCATTATTTTCAATACAAAAAAAAGAAAAATCGAATTTTTTCTATCAGGTCATTCAAAAGGTGCAGTCCTTGGTTTGAAGTTTCTCTTAAATAACCAAAAACTCATCAGCGGCTCAACTGATGGAAGTCTAAAAACTTGGAATTTCTTAAAACAGCCAAAGACAATATCCTGGCCTTCAGATAGAACTATGTCTCTCTGTCTTTCAAACGACAAGCAAAAGCTTGTCTGTGGACTTAAAAGTGGAGAGGTTAAAATCTGGAACTTTGAAACGAAAAGTCTTTACTTTTCTTCTAAAGGCCATCAAGACACTGTTTGGGATGTTTCAGTCTCAGACAATGACAGCCTCGTCGCGACTGCATCACTTGACAAGACTATAAAAGTCTGGAGTCTTCCTAAGAAAAGACTGGAATTTACTTTAAAAGGCCACACTGACTGTGTAAGAAATGTGAAATTCTTGCATAATGATGAAAAAATCGCAAGTTGCTCTTGGGACAAAACAATTCGCATCTGGGACATCAAAAGCAGAACAGAAGATTTTTCTCTTCAAGGACACAACAATCGAGTTATTTCTTTATGCAAGTATGAAAATAACATCATCACTGGAGGCGCTGAAGGAAAAATTTTGTTTTGGGACTTGGAATCAAAGCAGGTTTCATTTGTGTTAAATGGAGACTCAAAAGGCATCTGGTGCCTTGTCTGTGATGAAGAAAATAAACAACTTATCAGCTCTTCATTTGACGCAGTCATCAAGATCTGGAGCTTGAAAGATAAAACATTGATTGGGACTTTAACAGGTCATAAAGATGGAATTTCTTGTATTATCAAGATTAACAAGTCACTCCTGGCAAGTTGTTCTTATGACAAACTGATAAAAATTTGGAATCTTGATAACTTCACAGAAATTCAGTCATTTTCAGCTCATACTGATAAAATTTACAGTTTAGCTCAAATAAACTCTAATGAATTGTTATCTTGCTCCTGGGATAAAACAATTCGAACTTGGAAAGTAAAAGAAAATGTTGAAGGATCTGTTTTTAAAGGTTTTTCTGCAAAGATTGAAGAAGTGATTCTATCAGAAAATCGGATTTTTTTGGCAACTGACTCTTCAGTTAAAATATTTAACCTTCTCAAGTTTGAAGAGGAAGCTGTTCTTATGGGCCATTCAGATATTGTCACTTGTCTCGCATTTCTTCCAGAGTCAAACTTGCTTATCACTGGTTCAAAAGACTGCTCTCTAGGCTTTTGGGATATTTCTACCAAGACAATGCTAAAAAACCCAAAAGAACATACCAACGGCGTAAAGTCTTTACAATTAACAAGTGATTCCAAGCAAATTCTCAGTAGTTCTCTCGATAACTCTATAAAAATCTGGAATATTCAATCAAAAACCGTTCTTGCCACATTAAGAGGGCATAAAAGTGGAGTAAGCTGCATAAAACTCTCAAAAAATCAAGAAATTATAAGTGTCTCAGAAGATTCCACAATAAAAATCTGGAGTCTTTTGAAAAAAACTGAAATTTCTACAATTCAAGGTTTTTCTAGTTTTTTAACAGTTCTTTTGATTCAAAATGAAAAATTTTTTGCGACTGGGTCAGTTGATTGTCTTGTTAGGATCTGGGATTTTGAGGCAAAAAGAGAAGTTTTTAAACTTGCTGGACATTCAGAATCAGTTTTAGCATTAGTTGAAAGTCCTGATTGTAAATATTTAATCAGTGGGGGTGAGGATTTTTTAGTGAAGGTCTGGAATGTTAGTGAAAGACGGCTGCAATTCGACCTTTCAGGACATTTAGGGCCTGTACGATCTTTGGCTTTTAGTTCGAATGGGGTTTTATTCAGTGCTTCTGAAGATAATACCGTTAAAATTTGGGAAATTGACGAAAAAAAAATGAATGGGGAGAATTTTTCTAGAGTGACTGATTCAAATTTAATGATTTCTTCAGATGGGAAGAGCTTTGGACATGTTTATGATGAGAATAATGAAATTATCGCTAGTTTTTATTCGCCTTACTCTTCTTTTGATGCTTTTTACCAGGAAAAATCTATTTTTTTCAATGTGATCGACTCGCTTAAAGATTTAAAGTTTGGAGACTTGTCAGAATCTGCCAGGTTGATTATTATCAGCAGGTTTTATTTCACTGTCTCACATTTTCTCTCTTATCTTGGGCTAAGCGAGACTTTACAAAAAGTTCTTACTCCTGAAGGACTAATCACTCGAGATATATTTGGAAAGTCTCCCTTTTTCTACGCCATTCAAAGAAAGCATCTAAAATGTGCAGAGATTTTGATGGATTCGATTATTTTATTGTTTGAAAGTCCTGAAGCAGCTTTTTTCCAAACTTCTTTATTTGCTATTTCAGGTGAATTTGCTATGATTATCAGAAATTCGATAAGAAAAATAGAAATATTTTTAAGTTTGTGTCTTATTCAGAGCAGTCATGGTTTGATATCTTCTGAAATTGAATTTCCTTCGTATTCTTTCAATCAATTCTACAATCCAAGTGAATCAGATTTTCTTTCTAATCAATTTAATAACAACACGAATCAAATCGATCCAGTTACTGTTATTTTCAGTCATCTTCCTTTCGAGGTACCTTACATTCCAGGGTCTTTAAAAAGTATAGAATTGTTAGAATCAATGTTGAATTGTAAAAAAACCAACATTTTTTCAACGACATTTGTGATGAGCTACATTGACTTTCATTGGAAATCAGTAAGAATTTGGGTGTTTTTGTATTCATTGCTGCTTTTGAGTAACTTGGTTTTTCTAATAGTGATGACTGATTCTAATCCTAATTTCATTAATCTTGTTATTTTCATAGTTCTGAATGCTTTTCTCTTAATTTGGGAAGTAGCTCAGGTATTAACTTTAGGCTTAAAATACTTTTCAGATATTTGGAACTTCATCGATTTAGTCCGAGTAGCTGCGACTTGTGTCTGGTTAATACTTCCTGATATTCAATACTTGGAAATCCTTGTTATTTTACTTAATTTCATTAGAGGACTGACAGCTTTTCACATGTTTGATGGAACACGATTTTACATAAACCTGATTTTCCGTGCAGTGAATGATGTTAAATACTTTCTTTTACTTTTTGTTTATTCCAACCTGATGTTTGGAGCACTTTATTCAGCTAAGGATCAAAAAGATCTGAGCTTCAACACTTTATGGCTTGATATGTACAGCTTGAACTTCGGGATTTATGAAACAGAAAATAATAAAAGTCCTCTCGGGATCTTTATTTTTATTGGAGCCACTTTGATTAACTTAGTAGTCATGCTTAATCTTTTAATCTCCATTCTTGGAGATTCTTATGACCAGTTCCAAATTGAGAAGGTCATCGTCGATTACTTGGAAAAGGCTCAACTTGTTTTTGAAGTTGAAAAAATGTTTTTTTGGAAAAAAAGCAGTAATTTTTATGGTCTTTTTCATGTTGTCAATATGGAGGAAATGGAAGAACAATATTTCTGGCAAGGAAGAATTAGTTATCTTCAAAATTTGATTGAAAACATTGATAAAAATATTAAGTTTTCTTTTTCGAGTATGGCTTCTGGAATTGCTGAAAAAGTTGAAGGTAGTGTTTTACCTGAAATTGAGAAAAGTTTGATTAAAATTGATAGAGTTCAGGAAAATTTGAAAGATAATCAGAGCTTTGTTGAGGGTCAGTATAATGGGACTAAGATGTGTTTGGATGACTTGAATGAACAGGTTAAAGGGATTGAGAAGATTTTAAGAGAGAGAGGAGAATTTAAAGGAAGTGATCAGAGTGGAAAACTTGAAGATTTTGGAAGATTTGAGGAAAAGTTGAATGAATGTCAAGAGGTTTTAATGGAAAAGATTAGAGAAGTTCAAGAATCTAATAAAAAATCAGTAGAATTTTTAGAATGCAGACTTGATCTAATTGAAAAAGGACTAAGCAAAATTTTAGAGAAAATAGACTAGATTTCTTAATTTTTCTTAATTGAAGGATCTTTTGATTTTCCATTAATTTATTTATATGATAACTGATATTCCTCTAGGTTTAGTTTCTTTAAAAACTTGAAAATGTATTATATGCAAAAATATCTTATTTATTGGATTCAAGGTAGGATTGGTTTTCGCTAATTTCTATAAGATTATATCAATATAATTATATTATAAAACTTTATATGTTGATTTAAATGGATAAAATCAGACTTAAATAAAATTTTAGAGTAAAAACTATGAAATATTATTATGGACTGCATCTTAAAACATAGAGTAAATTATCTTACAATATTTTCGCTTTAAAAATCTCGCAGCTTATCTTCATATTTAAAAAAAATAACATATCATGAAAATTATAGATAATATATATAATGAATCAAAGCTTTCGTAGATATGATTCTATTTCAATTAGAAGCCGAAGCTCTGAAAGTATACAAGATAACCATAATCCAGAAGAAAGAGAAATGTTTCAAAGAAATTCTCAGATAAGTCTAAAAAAAATTCAGCAAAAAACTGAATCTGAGAATTTATTGTCTAAAGTAAACAAACTAGTTGAAGATCTTGAGAAATTAACAAATGCTATTACCCAAAACATACCAAATCGATTTGAAAGACTCGAAGAACTGATTAAATTTAATAAAGAAGAAAGCGAAAAAAATTCTAAAGAAACTCAAGAAAAACTGAATTTCATTTCAAAAAAACTTGATTTATTTGAGCCCTTTCTAAATCAACCCTCCAATCTTGAAGAAATCAGTTCAATTGTCACTGATGAAATAATCAAATCAGCTAATAAGGAAGATCATTACATCAATTATAAAATTTTAGAAAATAAAAAGCCATCTATAAGATCAACTATAATGAATGAACTAAGAAAACTCCAAGTATATAGTAAGCAATCTTTTAATAGTGATGAAATATCAACAAAATTAAACTCTACTCATAACTTACCCTATTGTTTACCTCCTGAAATCGAAAATATTTCGAAAAACTTTGAAGAAGGATTAAAACAATTGAAAAATTCGTTGCAGAAAATGGAAAATAAATACCAAGAGTTAAACCAGTTCGAAAATACCCATCTCAAGATTGAGAACATCTCAGAACTACTTCAAGTGCAAACAAGCATGTTAAAGAAATTCGATACCAGCTTTCAAAGCATTGAAAATTCATTTGCCCAGTCGAGAAGCCAAATAAATGAATTAAAATCCTTAAGATGTTTACCAGTTCCTGGAAATGAAAAGAAACAGGAAGTCTTTCCAGAATTTGAACGCCCTTTCGAATATCCTAAAGATGAAATAATGAAAAAAAATGAACAAAGCTCAAATATGTTGGATAACTACTTCTTGATTAATTCAGAAAAAAATGATAAAGTATACTTTGAGAGTATTACTGATATAAAAATCATTGAAAATATTAGTGAAAGATTCGATGAGGCTTTTCAAAGATATGAAACATTTAAAAATAGCTTAAATAACTAGTTTTAATTTAATTAGGCTAAATTTTAAATAAATATTGTCTATATGGATATACTTATCTCATTAAAAATTCATGAATTGGATATAATAATTCTATCAAAAAAACTTCATTATTTCAAAACACTTATATTTAAACCAGTCATCTGCTTCCTAATTGTAGCATCAGTAGTTTAGAGGTAGAATGGGACGTTGCCATCGTCTCGACCCGGGTTCAATTCCCGGCTGATGCATTTTTATCAACTTTTCCCTTCCTCAACCAAAATCCCAAGAAACAAAAAAACCCTTAAAAAAAACTAAAACTTTCCCAAACAAATATCCAAAATCCTAAAAAATCAAAGTGATAAATGAAACTTTCCAATTTTCTGATTATTTTAGGTATCCTTCTCCTATCATGTCTGACAATAGTTCTTTGCATTCTAGTTCATTACCTAAGCCTTTCAATATCAAGTGCAATCTTCCTGCTAGTCCTCTGGCTGATATTCCGATCAATAGTTTACAAAACGATTTACCCAGGATCCTCATCTTTCGTGCTTAAAGCTCACGAGTTATCCTACCGAAAAGAGCTTTCTCAACAAATTCACGAAAAAGTCTCTCATCTAAAAGACTATCTAGAACTTCTAATTCTGAAAAGTTCTCAATTAAAGGACTATCGAATTGAGAACCTCAACTCATTCATATCGTCTCTGATTAAAATCTACTCAACAATGCCAAAACTTTCCAGGTATCAACGAAAGATCTTCAATCATCTGGTTGATCTGAAGGATCACTTAGAAAAGGTCCAGATCACTGTCAATGACTCTGAAGAATTTAACTTGTTCGAATGGTTTGATGTCAAAAAAGACTGCTCGAATGTTACGAAGGTCTCTTTGAATGATTCTTTTCAGACAACTTCTGCGAATCTTGCATTAAACTGCTGTATTATGTTTATTTCTTTTCTTGAAGAATGCTTTGAAAGCAAGGGATGGGTCAGGATGTTCTTGAGTTGGTTCAATGATAGCATTGGAAGCATTGAATATATGAGAAGTGACTTGCTTAATAGATTTAAATGCACTGAGTTTAAAGTTAGGAGGGGAAAGGCGATTATTGACTGGTAAGAATTAAGTAGTCTTCATCTGAGTTTGGAAGAAAAAGCTGAAACTGTTTTTCTTATATGCAATGGAAATGCTGGGTATTTTGAATACTTCTACTTTCAGACTAATTGGAGTGAGTTTTATCTTACTAATGGAGTTAATTTGGTACTTTGGAATTATCGTGGGTATGGAAGGTCAACTGGCTCACCTTATTTACCCTTGCTTGTTGATGATGGGGTGGAAATCGTTAATTATATCAAGGAAAACTTTCAATATTCTAAAATCGGTATTCATGGAGAGTCTCTTGGAGGGTGTATCGCTGCCCATATAGCTAAAGTAACCAATCCCGACTTCCTTCTCTGTGACCGTACCTACAGTTCTCTATTCAGTGCAATCTTAGTAAAATACGGAAAGTTAGCCTACTACTTATTTCGCCTAACAGGCCACAAAGACATGGACACGACTGAAGTCTATCTTTCCTTCGAAAGTCCAAAGCTAATCGTAAACGACCCAAACGACCAAATGATCAAGAACTTATCATCCTTAAAGTCAGGCGTCGCTCTGGCTCTATTCAGTCCAAGGTACAATTCAATCAGAGATCTTCTTCTAAAAAACATATCCAAGGACTTTTCATGCATAATCTCAAAAGAATCAGGCAGGGCAGTTTGCAGGTCTTTAAAAAACATTTCAAATTCCTGGACGCTCTTAACAGAAATTTCAACAAAAGAAGAAATCAAAGCAAATGTGAAGACTGAGCAAGGAGAAGACCCAGGCTTTAAAAATAATCTCAGAAAGACTGTAAAAATTTTAAATGAAATTCAAGCTGGCGGCCTTCGACTTCTCGAATTGACAAAAGCAAAAAGACCTGCTTTGGAACTTCAGGTTTGGTTCATGGTTCTTGAGGTCTGGGGAATTGATGGAGAAGAAACAAGCAGCTTTTTAATTCGACATGTCGCAGAATTGAGGATCTTGGCTTCTGTGATGAAGGATCTTGAAGAGGCTGAACTTTGGAAAGATGTTGAAGTCATTGCTAAGTGCTTGGATCTTGTTTATGATGGACTTCTTGAAAGGTCTGGAAGGAGGTCTGCTGGCCCTGATGAAATTTTAATTGCTCAGGACTGGAAAAAAGCGGGAGGGTTGATTAGTGTTGAATGTGGGCATAATGGAGATTTCAGCTTTGCTGATAGAGAAAAGTACAGAAAAGTCCTTGTTGAAGCTGGGATGATTGAAGGATGATTGAATTAAAGATAAAGAATAGCAGTGTTTTATTAGATTTATGATAAAATCACAGAAAATATTGAGAAATCTTAAAAATTCTTTAGGTGAAAGCTACATTCTTAATTAATACCCACTAAACTTATGATCCAGGTTCCAAATCTGATTTTCAATGTTAACTCTTTGATTCCTAGTCAATCTTTTCTTCCCCATCTCAAAATCTTGATGAATCTTCTTAACAACCACTTTTTCATTTTCACATTCAACACAACTCTGAATAATTTCATTAATCGCTTTAAGCCTTCGAGTATTTGCCACATCTTTCGCAGCGAATTCCTTCAAATCCGAATGAACCTTCACGATTTTCCTATCAAAACCTCTTGATTTTTCAACTGGACATCTGAGATTTTCAATCCGATGAGGTAAATTCGGAAGATTTCTAAGAATTTTCCCTTTACGCTCTTGAATCCAGTACTCGAACTTCAAGTTGCTAGCAGCATTCGACAATCTCGCATTTTTTATAATTTTTTTTGAGTGTTCCTTGCCCCAGAAGTCAGCGATTTTAACAGTATTCACATTTCTCGTTAAATGACGGCCTGAGTGCGGTTTAAACGTGTCCAAGTCGCTTGAAATGAGTCCTAAATCGTCAACGATGTGAACTTGGCTTCTTAGGGAGTCAGTAGAAGTGAATCTTTGAAGCTTTGGACGTCTTGGACTTGTTAGCATTTTTAAATTCAAATTATGGTTTGGGGTTAGGGATGGAAAGCTGAAAGTGGTCTGAGAATCGCTGGGGAACTGAAGCTAGAGACTGACGCTTTGAATGGATGCAACTTGCGATGTTTGATTGCTCTAAATGGCTTTCTTCTTCGTTTACTATGAAAAGATCTACTTTTTTTGGCCTTTGGATTATTATAGGCTCGGAGTTGTTTGCTTCTAAGGTCTCGTGGTACTCGCCGTTCACTCGGTAGCCTTTGCATGAACAGCCCATTGATTTATTATTAAAAGTAAATTTGTTTTAAGATTTGATGTTTAATAAGAAAGTCTTTTTATTTTAAAGGAAGTATTTTCAAGGTTTTAATCATCTATTCTTCAATGATCAAGAACTAATCATCTCATCTTTAATTAAAGACTACTTGAGACTTAACCATTTTCTCGCTATAAATTTTCGCAAGTCCAGTAAGCGTTCCTTTCTGCGCCAAGTCCTGTTTCTTCATCGAGTAATTATTCGGTTTCTTCGCCTGCGATTCTTCCTTCATCTGACAATCCTTATAAGTAATAATACTCGCAACTTCCGAAGCCCGAGTCGGTACTTTTTTAAAGCAAATTTTTTTCTCCACATCCGGTGCATTAAAAACGCGACTTTTCATATTTTCAAAGCTGAATAAAAAATACTAAGGCCCTTGTCTGATCCTCAATTCATCCGTTTTTTCCATTTCCCTTCCAAACGACAAGTCAATATTGCTTTCAGTGATTTTCGCTCGAACCTTCTGAGGTGTTAAGTTTACTTCTTTTTGAATGATCGGGTCTCGCTTTGTAGGACTAAATTCTCCCTTTTTCCGAATGGTTGACCCTCGAACAGGTTCTGAAGGAGCAGGGCTGATCATTCGCTTGGTGAAGGTGTAAGGCTCAGGGGTGGAGTAGGAGAAGGAAAAGGACCTCCAGCCTTTTTCTGAATAAGCTGCTCGGCCGATGCCTTCTGTTTTGTTTGGAGTGATTTCGTAACTTGGAGGCACTTTTTTCGCTCTTTTGAACTCAGGGGTTGAAATCTCGGATTGGGTTATTGGATTGCGCTTTGGAGGACTTATTGCTAGCGTCTTAACTGGACTGCTTGAGTAGTCTCCGTAGTTTGGGTAACTTGATGTGAATACTGAAGCCATTATTATTGGAGCAACATGGCTGGCAGAGGCGTAAGGAGTAAGTAGAAAAAGGATAAAGGAATCAGACTTAAACTCTTGCCCAAGGATGGAGAGGGTTGCTATCTTGCACCTGTCGATGAAGGGGAGGCTCAATCTGAGAAGTACTTGAAACTGAAGATGCTTATTGGAGGAGAACACTTTAGAGACACGTTGCCACCAGACTTTCACCATCCAAGCCACCCAGACGTCCAAATCGAAGAACTTGAAGAAGAAGAAGCAGTTGACATCGACATCGATCCAGAAAACATAAACGACGAAGAAGTCGAAGTAATAAAAGCTCTATACGATGAAAAAGACTACGAAGAAATCGACGACGACTTCATCCAACAAGCGAACCTCGACGAAGTCCTTCAAGAATACGACGAGAACCTTGAAGAAAAAGAAGAACCAATCATAAAAGTGAGCAGATCTGAACTAGAAGCCGCTTTAAACGAGTTCATCACAGAGCACAAACCTCTCTTCAACCAAGAAAACCCGAAAATCTTCGAATTTGAAGGAATTCCTTTCGAACAAGACCATGTTTTAAAAGCAGCTCTCGATAAATCAAGTGATTCTGAAAAAGAACTTGAAGAATCAAGTGAAAGTCAAGAAGAAGATGATGTTATTTCGAATGCTTCTCATTTTACGAATACTGATAATCGACCTGAAGTCATTTCTGTTAGAACAAGTGGAAGGACTTCGAAAAAAATAGTGAAAAAAGAAGAAAATAAAGAATTGGAAAGCAAGAAAATTAGTGGTCGACGGGAAAGAAATGAAACAAAAGAAGAGAAAAAGATTAGGAAGGAAAAAATCAAAAATGAAAGAAAAGAAGCTCGTGAAGAAAAAAAAAAGAAGAAGGAAGAAGTGAAAGTGGAAAAAGCGAAGGAGGTTAAGAGAGGTGTTGGAAATTATGACGTTAGACAGGGAACTTCTGTTATTAAATTAAACTAGTTTCGGGTTATTACTTCGAAAAGTCCCTTTTCGTCTATTGATGGTCGGCTATGTAAGGAATCAGTCACTGCTCTTCGGATGCTTGAGTTACCCATTACAGCTAAAAAGTTTAGAAAACCGTGAAGTGAAACTGCAGAAGAAGATAATATTCCAAATTCATAGATTTGACATATATCATAGGAAATTTCTAAGTATCGAAATAGAATAAGAAAAGTTACTGTTACAGATGTGATTATCACAAAAATCATGCCTTTGTCAAAGATTACTTCTTTTATTGTCAGCATTTGGAATCGTCTTTGCTTTATATATATAACAGAATACATCACAAGACTAAAAATAATTGTAATGATAATAATCCCTTCCTGAATAGATCTCCATATAATTCCACCTAAATCAGTTTTAAAAGTACAAATTCCATAATTAAACCCATAACTCTTAGTAAAAATTGGCAGCACATTCAAGATCGGAATAACTCCAAAAGTAATCAAAAGAGCATACTTAAAATAAACCTCAACATTTCTATCATAAGAAAAAATAACCTGGTACAAAGAAATCACAATAAAAACTGCCCAAATCGCATTATTAGTCAAAGCTGTATTAATAACAACTCCATACAAAACACAAATATTCTCATTTTCCAAATATTTCAAAGGCAAAACATAAAAAGCATTCCTAACCAAATCATTCACCGACATCCAAAACACTATTTTCAATGAAAAACTTTGCAACACCCTGACCTTCAAATAAGCGAATATCATGAAAAGACAAGCGATTCCAGAAGGAATAGAGCAATAAACCAAAACATCATGAATCACTTTGAATCTCTCATCCTCATTGCACATTTATATAAAAATGAGCCGAAAGCAAACAAAAGAAAATCCGCATCTAAAAACTGAGCCTTTTCAGCGAGTTAGACTTGAAATGGGAGAATTCATTTTTCATTACAACACTGAAAGTTCAGACTTATGGACTCGAGGCAAGTCTCATGACTGGAACCCTCCAATTGGACAGCGGGACTACGACATGATGTCGATGAAAGAAGTGAAAAGAACCCGCATTCCAAGAGAAGTTAGTTGTTCTGAGAGATATTCGAAAGTGATTGATAATAATCCTAACGTTTTTTACAAACGATCAGGAGACTTCACCAAGTACATCGACTCGACGATAAGAGTGGCAAAAGTAGGACCTTTTAATAAGAAACCTGTTAAAACCAAATAAAAATAAGTCTTTCTTCAACATCTGTGTTTTCGTCAGAACTGAAATAATTAATCCCTATGCAGCTGCACAAACATTTACATATCAATGAAAACCTCAACATGACCAGGAATAGTTCAAAAAAGACGATGCAGACTAGATCGATCACTCCTGTCACTTCAACGAAAACTCTTCCTGGTGAAGGTCGAAAGCAAAGATTTCCTATTCGAGTTGAATGCAAAAAACCTTCAACTCCTTGTCCACCGAGTCGAAGTCCTTATGTCTTGATGAGAAATGGAGTCACTTTTTTGTATACTCCTGGGCAGACTGAAGGTAATTTTCCTAGTCTTATCTCGGCTTTTGGTACCCCTCTTCGAGGAAGCAAGATTCGAGGACGATTTGAAGCAGGGAATATGTTTGCTGTTCATTCTGAGAATAGTGATGAAAGGATAAGTCCTTCTATTAGTTTGAAACCTCGGAGTTACTTGACTATGAGGTCTAAGTGGAAGTAGTTATTATGACTAATTATCGTAGTTTTTACTTATCCATTTCTCGTAAGCGTCCTTATCATAAAACCTGTTGATTCTCGGAGCATTGATCCTGACTCCTACACAAACACTAATGAAAGTACCCCTAAATATCGACAACTTAGTCGAATTCTTTGTAAGTAAAGAATCTGAATAATTTCCCTTAATTTTGATGTAGCTACTTGAAAAACTATCTGAAGAAGAGCTACTACCAATACTAAGATAATCCAAAGCAGTACATTGATCTAATTCCTTATGTTTTTCCATATCCTTATTCTTGATAAACTTTTCACACTTAAGACATTGCTCAGTCCGATTCTCACACTGACTGAAATGTTCCTCAAACACCGAAGTCTTCATAGTCGCCTCACAATACTTACAAGTTTTCAGCGGATCACTGCAAAGATGACTGTCAAAATATCTACTTTCAAAAGCAATTTCACAATTCTTACAAGTCTTCTCCTGATGAATCATCAAATGTTGATCAATAGAAGACTTAGGTACAATCTCTTTACATTTTTCACATTCAATATTATTCCTCTCACAGTTAACTTCATGAATCTGAAAATTATCTTCAGGTATGTCTTTGTTGCAGTATTTGCAGAGCATTTTGTTTTTAAATGCGATTATCTGTTATTCAAACTGAAAACCTTTTGAATGACCCGGCGGCGCTGGGTTGTTTTTTATCAGTGAACGGTTCACTAGTAGACATCATCACGCCTCTCAACGTGCAGAACCCAGAGAACAACTCAGAAGTGCCATCATCAGGAGTCATCGAATTCGTGATAAAAGACATGCGGAAAGACCTGGTCCTTGGGACCTTCACAGGCGAAATCGCGACTTTGTCCTCAGAACAATGGATTGAATTGTCCTCAAGTCTTAACCCGATGCCGAGAATTCAAATTTCTGTTGGAAGTTCTTATTCAAAATATTTAAACCAGTCGAATTCGCACAATACCAGCGACTTGCTTAATCAAATCAGAGAACTTTCAACGACTGTCTTGGAACTGGAGTGTAAATTGGGAAAGGAAAAAGAGGATAACTCGAAAGAACTCAATCAAAAAACTCGCTTGTTGCATGAACTGCAAGTTGGAAGTGAATTGACTTTAGAACAATTGAAGATTAAACTGAGTAACTCTTTTAGAATTATTCAGGAACTCAATAAACAAAAGGTTGAATTGATGAGACTTTGCCAGACTGAACAGAAAAAAGTGGAAATGCTGGATTTTAAACTTGCAGAAACTTTAAAACAACAGGAAGTTGTTTTAGAAGGGGTTAAAAGGAAAGCTTTGGAGTGCTTTGAAGAAAATGCGGCACTTAAAAGAGAACTGGCTGGAGTTAATCAGAAGGTTAACCAGTTAAACTTTGAAATTTCACTTAAAGACGTGAGGATCAAGGAAATCACTTCCCGCTTTGACTGCTCTAAAGGGTTTGAAGCTGCAGAATACGAAACTCGAATCAAAATCTTGAATGAAGGACTTGCAGAAGCCCAGAAGCAAAATAAAATTTTAATCGAACTTACAGATTCAAGTGAAAAACAAGAAATTTTCTGTGAAAAATGTGAAGTTAAATCCTTAGAAATCGAAAAAATCCAAAAAAAACTCTTTGAGCTTAAATCGCAACTCAGTACTTTCAAGGCTCAAAACGGGTTCATCCAGTACTTACAAGAACATTCTTTCATGCAAGACAGCGAAATCAGCAGGTTACAAGAAGAAATGGTTGAAAAAAACTGTGAAACTTTAAAAATCTTGGAAAAACTTGAATCATCTGAGTTAAAAAGTGAACATCTTTCATTTGAAAACAAGGAAATAGTTGCTGAATGTTCTGAACTCAAACAACGAGTCTTGACCTTGACACGGACGATTGAGGTGCTTGAAAGGGAATTCACGAACTTGAAGTGCAAAAATATTACAACTCGAAAACTGGAGAAAATAAAATTAGATGAAATTGACTTTCAACTTGAACAGTACCTTTTTGAACAAGGAATTGAAAATTTGTTTGTGAAAATGGCGCATGGAGTTTATATCTATGGAACTAAAAGGGTGAATATTTCACTTAAAAAAGATAATCGGCTTATTTGTAGGACTGGAGGAGGATATACTCCCATTGACCAGTTCTTGAAACTTTATCAGAATACTGAAGTTGAAGAAATTTCGAGGTATGTCAAAAAACAGTCGCTTTTCTTGTCGCAGGGCTCGTCACCTATTCGTACTCATAAGAGAGCTGCTTCGATCACTCCTGAAAATCACTCTAGTAAAGGTAGTCCTAAGGAAAATAAAACTGGGAGTAACTTGGAAAAGAAAATATTGGATAAATTGACGGTTGTTTACCCACTTAAGGATAGAAATTATACTCCGGTGTCGAGGATTAGTAAGTTATTTTAAAGGTTTTAAGGGTTAGAGTAGGTTTTAGGATTTATAAGGAATGGTTGGGTATTGTTTAAATCTATTGAATTATGTATTTTACTTGTTTTTTATTATTAAAGAGTTTTATAAAGTTTGAAAAATTGGAATTTATTTATATTGAGTAATAAGAATTCAATGAGTAGAGTTTTATGAATGATCTGGTTTTTAAATTGTGAAGGATTATTTTTGGTATTACTTTTGATATAAATAAATCATGGTGATTTATGGATTGTTTTAATCCTCTTAGCCACTCATTTCCTTTCAATATGTTGTCCTTATGAAAATTCAACGAACCGTTTAACTTAAAATAAGAGTTGATTATTTAAACCACCTACATGAATAATTATCTTACTACAAGTATATATGTGTATTTTGCAGGGTTATAAGAATCTTTCGCTTTCTGACTACAACTCATGAGAGCATCAATGATATCTTAACTGAAAAATCATACTTTAGATAAATCGCTCAATTTATTCAACAATTCTTTATATATCAATAGTCCTTGCTGTAAATTTCTCATTCATGTCGCTACTGGATAAAAAAAAGTTGAGGACTGTGAATGGAAGAAGTTACAGAAAATTAATAGACAATTTAATACATTTTCTTATGTTCTTTATCATATACATATGATCTGGTATTTTCGAATTACTAGGATAAATAAGAATAACCTTAGCATAAGACCCATTAGGCTCAGTATACCTCTCCTTGCTTCTTTGATGAATGCATTCTTCCTCGTTTTTTTCTTGCTGTTCTTAATTCATCACGAAATTATCTAGCTTATTAGTAGAAAGCTCAACAATAAAATCTTCATCAGGTGACTCTATACAGCCAAGTAAGCCCTATTTGATTATTGTTAAGAAAATCTTAGCTTAAACATATTTAGAATTTTTTCTAAGTTCAGAGTAAGCATTAGAGTCCTGATTATTGACTAGAATATTCCAGAAATCAGCCAACTTAAAATATTATTGGATCCCATTTATTGTCATAAATATTGATATGCATCTTCTCATTCTGACCATCACATGAAGGATGGCCTATTGTATTTTTAAAACTTTCACCAGGATTTCCAAGAGAGCTTCATGAGTGAGGATAAAGTTTTTAATTGACTGTTCATGTTTCATGGTTGGGAAAGTCGGTGGCAAAGACATTGAAGGTGTAAACGAGTCCAGTATCATTCTATTCTAACAGGAAGGGTCGATGGATTAGAGAACTTTATATAGAATAACTCGGTGGCAAGACAAATGACTACAAATATTAAAAAAATGTTTACAAAAATAAGTATATAAATCTAACAAAATTTAAAAAATCGTAAGTTCATCTCGAAGTTACCAGGGTAATTAAACATAGATATGCCAGATCAAGACTAACCAAGCAAGTTATGATTATCTTGAACTTTTACCAAATAATGCAAATGGATTTCGCTAAGGAGTTTTAAATTTACATTTAAAAGCTGCGAGCTATGTTTTATTCTCTTGCATTTGAAATTTAAGGCATATTTAACATGAATAGAAATTATTCACCTTATATCAACCCTCGATAATAGATATCAAACGATGCATCAAGCAATCCTCTTCCCTGCAAAGGAATTCCAGTAGGCAATATTTCATTAGAATTCCTATAAGTAAGAGGATAAGGTTGAAACCAATCATTCGGTATTTTATGTTCCTTTCCATCACGATCTCCAATAAGTGAAGCCAATCCAAGAACTCCACAAACAGCATGTTTCTCTTTTTTTTGCCTTCCTCGAGCCTTTCCTTCCAATCCAGAGACAACTTTATCAGCATCATTGCCGATGATTAATTTGAAGTCCATAAGGATTTCATTATGAGAAGCTTCCAGAAAGCTGGACTCTTTCGTATATCTCTGCATTTTTATAACCTAACAGAAATAATCCCTTTCCACCAAATCCTTCTTTATTTAATAATTATTTTACTCACTCTAGTCCCTGGCAGATGTTTTTTCAGATTTTCTGAAGATCGAGTGGCTCGCATATGAAGACTTTTCAAGTTATCGATTTTTTCTTGAAAAGATTCAATTGTTGTGAGGTCTGAGACGATTATTCCTGATTTTTTCCTTAATTTTTGACTTTTTACGCCGAGAGACTTGGGAACCATTGTTAGAGAAGTCTTTACATGTAAGCAGTTCCTTCGAATATCAGTGATTGAAGACTGATGCTTGAAAACTGAGTCGTTTTCTGAAGGATTTTTCAGAGATTTTAGAAGTTTTTTTAAGATTTTTAAGATTTTTTGGTATTGAAGTTCAAGTTTTTCGAAACAATTTGAAAGTAGTTGAGGGAAACAAGTGGAAATTTCTCCTGAAAGGAGAAAAGTTTCGAAATGTTCAAAAGTTAACATGAATTTCGTGATAGGGGACTGTTTGATTAAAGAGAAGATAAATGAAGCTTTTTTCGTGTCGCCTGGAAAGTGTTTTAAGACTTCTTGCTCGATGGACTCATGAGCTGAAGGCAATAAAACCGCTTTCATGTCTTCTGAGAAGCTATGAAGAGAAACTGCTTTAAAAAGTGTTTTTCTTCCTTCTCTTTTTATCGTTGTTAAAGCGACTTCAAGCTCTTTATACAAAACCATAGAACGCACTGAAAGACTTGAATTTTCTTCGATTTTTTTCAGCTGTTGAAGAAACCTATGAAATAAAATCAAACTTTTCCCATAAACATTCAACAAATTCATTTCAAACTGACTTTCTATCTTAATAGAAGCATTTTCCAAGTTGTATCGATGCAAGTTAAACGTCATATTCGAAGGGACTTTAAACTCAGAAAACTCTAAATTTGATGTCAAAGTTTTCAGTTCTTTCAATGAAAAATCGAGTTCTTCAACTTTTAAATGATGCTGCTGGGATAAATGAATAAATCTTTCAGAAACTGACCCGTCGTTGAAGAGATTTTGGTTTATTTTCTGAATGATTAAGTCAATCGCTGAACTTGAAACTTGCCCTTGATACCCGATTTTCCTTTCTTGAAATTACTGAAAAATAAAATCGAAACTTGATTGAAAATTTCTCAATTTTGATGAAATTTCTGAGTTTTTTTTATGCATTTTTTCACTTTCTTTTAGGTGTAGGTGAAGGTCGTTGATTAAAGCGTTTTTTCTTGATAATTGTCGTTCTTCTTCTATTTCTCTTTTGTTCAAGTCTTCAGCTTTGGATCTGACCAGGTTTTCAAGTCCGATGATTTCGTTTTTTTTCTTGATCAGTGATTTCTTCAGTTCTGAAGAAGTCTTACTCGAGTTACGAGTAAAGACTTGCAAAGAGTTCTGAGCAGTGACTTTCAAGCTTTTTGCATTTGAAGTGAAATTTAAGAGTTTTTCTTGCTCAGACTTTAATTTTTTTAAAGACTCTTGAATTTGGATGTTTTTCGCTTTTAATTCATTCTAAATAAGCTTCACAATAGACTCCTGATTGGAAATGATCATTTTTTTCAATTGACTTGAATAAGAACTTTCAGCTTGTGTCTTCAATTCTAAGTCTTTGATTGAGTCCTCGATTGATTGTTTTGAGGATTTTTTTTCAGTTTCGCTTTCAGGGTCTTGAGTTTTGGAAGTAAATGAAAATTTTTCTATTTGTTCTTGAAGTTCTTTGATTTTCATTGATTTTAAGTAGTTCTCGTTCTTTAGTTTGAACAATATTGACAGAGTTTTCGATGAATTTGACTTAGTGAACCTCAAAGTGTGGTTTAAAGGGTTTAGAGGCTTTAACTCGGATTCTGATTTACATAAGTAATCATCGATACTTAAGGTTCTGTAAAATTTTTTCATTTGATTATAGAAATATGAAGTATGGAGAATTGAATTTTTATGAGGATAAGAGAGATGGTAAAATTGATTTGGTTAAAGTATCACAGGCTGGTTAAAATTATTTTTATAGTTTTCAGACATTTTAAATATAAATAAGAAGAGTGGGTTTATGCTATAGAAATGAATCTTTTGAATTTTCATTCTTAAATCATCTGAAATCATTTTTTATTGAAATTATATTCAATAAGAAATCATCCTTATAAATCACTACTGAAATATATAACAAATTTACCTTCTAGTTTGATAGCTTTTTAGTGTCTAATATAATTAATGTTTCCAATAATTAAAATGAAATGATAAAATAGCCAGGCTCTATTTTTTTCTTTGAAGTATCTTTATTAAAATTTTAACAATTAGAATATGCAATATAATCTTTTTCAAATGAAATAATCTTTTTAATTAGTTTGAAAATAAGAGTTTCACTTACTTTGAATTATTTTTCATAAACTGGGATTTTTTCAATTAATATTCCTCATTTCTCAGAATGTTCAAACGATAAGGTCAGTTTTGTTATCAGAGAAATCTTAATAAATTCGAAAAATGAAAAGATGTGCTGAATTTCATAATGAGTAACTCGTAATTTTATAAAAATTAAAGATAGCATGTAATTTTTGATTATTTCAAGAAATTGATTCTTCCTGTTAGTTCAGGTCTAATCTCTAGTGTTATCTGCCTTGATTTAATCCGATATTTAATAGAATTTATTGAATGATTGATTTCATTGTTGTGATTATACTGGAGACTAAAAGATTTTACATAGGATATTAATTTAATCTAATTATAGGATATTAAATTATTTTGCATAAAGATTAGTAAGATGACTGCTATTTTTGGGTATTTATTGTTGCAACTTTTAATAAGAGAATAAATCTATAAATTTCACTAAGTTTATTGAAGACTGTTAAAATCCATAGTATAAAGATATCAATTTCAGAAAGTTTTATTAAAAACTAATTAGATAGATAGCATAGTTTATAGAATTGAAAAGATAAAATCATCACTGGTTTAAATAAAAGAATATATTTTTTAGAGTTAATAATCAAACACCGATTAAAGATTTTATCTAACCTAAAAGTTAACTAAATTCATTTAAACTTGAATAAAAATTCAAAATTCTTGATCTGGTTTATCAAAACTTTGATAGTTTCATCTAGTATTTTAATTTCGAACTTAGTTTCATTAGAAACTCCAGTGAGTATTTGAACTTGTTTTTTTACTTCAACAATTTCATTTTTTAATTCAGCAATTTCACTTGTATTCCCTTGAACTTGTTTTTTTAATTCAGCAATTTCATTTGTATTCCCTTGAACTTGTTTTTTTAATTCAGCAATTTCATTTGTATTCTCTTGAAGCCCTTTAACTATTTTTTCATATCTTTTATTCAATTTATCAACATTTTTTTCTGAATTATTGAGTTTACTATTCGCTTCATTTCTGAATTGTTTCAAGTCCTTATTAATATTTTCTGTTTTCAATATTGATTCTTCTCCTAGTTTCGCTTTATTTTTTAACTCTTCCATAATTTTCTTCGATTCCTTTTCAGTTTGATTAATTTTCTCTACTTTTGCTTTCAAAGCATTTAAGTTCCTATCCATTCGACTTTCAAGACCTTGCCTGGTTTTAGTCTCGTATTCAATATTTTTCCTCAACTGAATAATACTTTCATGATCTTCTTTTGATTCAGTAGAAATTTTTGATTTAATATCATCATCCCTCTTATTGAGCTCACTCCCTAATCGAATCTCAAGATCTTGTCTTTTATTTACCTCCGATTGAATTTTTCGATCCAACATAATTATTGCCTCGTGATCTTCTTGCTGAAACTTAATGATTAAATCCGAATTGGAATTGATCACATCTATCCTTTTCGTTAACTCTAGCTCTAATTGCTCAGTGGTTTTTATGTCAGCTTGATTGACCTTCTCCTCATGTATCTTTTTTGATTCGAGCTTTTCCATTTATAAGTTACTAAAAAAGAAATTTCATTAAGAGTTTGATGTTCCTTTCTAATATGATCTCAAATAAATAATTCGAAGCAAAGCACTTCACAGTTAGAAGTTGTCTCTTTTTGATATCATTCTTAAATTACCTTCAAATCTAGAGATGATTTATCAGATCTATTCTAATAATTAATATTGAATCCATCAGGCTTTCGTCGCCGAAAACTTCCAGATTGCTGAAATCATTCAGATATTTTTGTTTTCAATTGTTGTGCCGATTCACAAATTTTCAATATTTTCTTACTTACATATCTAAGGACTTGGATATCAATGTCAGAGACCCTTGATATGCAGGAAGTTCCTCAAAATTTCAGAAAATGAAGACTAATGTTTGAAAACTTAGTTAATTTTAAATTGGTTTTCCGAGATTTAAGAAATTTGATCAAAATGATTGTTGAAATTGAATGTTTTTAGTTTTATTTCATCCTCAGCTTCACAATAGTATCCTTATTGCATAATGATCTTTTTTTATAGACTTTTATAAAACTTTCAGATTTGTTTAGTATTATATTGATTTTTTTGGATTTTTTCTCAGTCCCAGGTTCTTGAGTTTTGATATTCAATTAATTTTTTTTATATTTGTTCTTGAAATTACTGATTTTAAGTGTTCAACTTCTTGATTTTAAGTATTCAAGTTCTTGATTTTTAGCAATATTGATAACCTTTTCTATAAATTTAAATTGCTGTATATTTAATGTAGCTTTAAGAGTTCAATTATTATCCTTAAACAATCTTGATCACAATTTCCAGGAACTAGTTCTTTTTTTTATCATTTCGTATAAGATGAGATCTAATATTCACAATTAACTCTTCAAAATTTGATTAAACATGATAACTTTTGGAGCAGCGTATCAACAATTTATCAATGCACCAATTTTTCAAAATAGTTTCCGTGTTATTTTCAGTGACTAGGATTCGGATAATCATTGAAATTCTTTGTAAATTAGATTATAGCTCAAAACAAATGAGAAAGTTCAGAGTGCAGTTTTGTTTTTATAAAAATATTATCCAATTTATTCTTGGTATAGAAAAAAGTTAAAATAATGAAGCCTGATTATGTGAATCAAAAGTTGATATAGAATATAATTATAATGATCTTCAATAAGAATATCGTCTGGTAAATTATCACTAACTGAAGAGTTGTATCAATTTTTTTAATTGTAAAAATGAACCCAATACATCGAAAGGAATCCGTAATAATAATCTCCGAAACTTTTAAAACATTAGGATATTCAAAATTCAAATCGAAATAGTTATTCGCTATCATCGCCCGTATTTCTTCAATATTTCTAATCTCTAAATTCACCTCTAGATATAAAAAACTCACTATTTGATTCAATACTTAAAGGTACTATTGACCCATCAGATAAATTCCTTATAAACTTGAATAATCCGGTAAACAAAATCATATCCAGAAACATTGACAACTTAAGTCTTATTCCATTATTATAAATCTCACCAACTTAAATCCAAATCCCTAAATAAAAAAACATGCAAAAATTAGAAATCCTTTTGATCATTCTCGTAAAACCTTCATAGACCTGGTTACTTCTGATATTTCCAACTCTGACAATACATCGATACATAATAACTCCATCCCTCCAGATGAAAACTTGGAAATCCTTCGAATTCCATCTAGTCCATTTTCATTACTTCATCTATCTTTTCTCAGTTCTTCTATCTTTAATGAGTCACTTCAAGATAATCACATCAAACCCAGGCTTTACTCCAAGTCTTTCCCATCAAACAACCCCCGACTGCCCCGACTACTGCAAAACTTGCGACCAGTTCAAGCCAAGCCGTAGCCATCATTGCAAAACTTGCCAAAAATGTGTCCATCGTTTAGACCATCATTGCATATGGGCTGGGAACTGCATCGGAAGTGCAAATAAGAAATTTTTCATTCTTTTTTTGTTTTACACAACTTGCACATGTACCTTTGGCTTGTTGATTATAGGGATTTTTTATTTTAGTTATAAGATTGGAAAAAATTTTGATAACTTTGGAATGATTTGCATTTTTTTTAGTATTTTTGAAGCTTTGATGTTTTATGCTTTTGGAGGAGTCTTGATGTTGGTAGAGATTCGAAGTATTCGAAATGATCAGACGACTATTGAGTTTTATCAGAAGAAAAAAGGTAAAACTTTAGGATTTGTTGAAAATCTTGAAAGAGTTTTTGGAAGAAATAGCTGGACTTGGCTTTTACCTGTTGATCCTAAACTTCAATTGGATTATTTTGAAGAGATTAATGATTTTAGTCGATAATTTAAAATTATATTAATTTTTGTTTATAAAATGAAAAAAAAAACATCTACGTAAAAATCATTCAGCGTTACTATCAAAACTAATACTTGGGCACGTGATTCAAATGGACTTTTTGATTATGAATGCCAGAAACTTACGAAAAAATCGATTAAAACAGCCTCTGAATGCTATTTGATTAGAAAGGGTCAAGAAGTCACTCAAGTTTATCAAGAAATTCCTGACAAGGATTTGAAGTATTTGATACATCTACTCAATTCAGATGGTATGTGAAAATCAGGACAGTTTCTTATCTCGCCTTGTGAAGTTGGGGAACAGTCTCCAAAGAACAAAATTAATGAAAAGCCTCATCTTGTTGTGAAATACCTCAACTCGAATAAAGGCTATATGGTAACCGAAGGTGACGTAATCAAAATGGGTCGTTTAAAATTCCGAGTAAAAGAACTAAAAGGTGCGGACCCCGAAAAGCGAATTAAAGACTTCAACCTTCAAGACCTAATAATAATAAAAGAAGACAGCGACGACAGTGAAGACGAAGAAACCTGCCACAAGTTTTCCCTTCCCTGCCGAATATGCCTAAGCGAGAAGTACGACTTAGAAAACCCTTTAATCTGCCCATGCAACTGCGACGGAACAATGAAGTACATCCACCTGAAGTGCCTTCAACGTGCTCTGCGTTCAAAGGTGACATCAAGGTCGACAGAAAGCGCTTTGTCCTTCACGTGGAAGTCAATGAGCTGCGACCTTTGCAAGCGGCCCTACCCTTACCACTTCATCGTCAATGGCAAGACTGTGGAACTAATAAAAATTCCGAAGCCTCCAGAAAAATACGTGATTCTTGAAGGACTTTGCAGTGAAAAAAATTCAAGTAAGTGGCTTCATGTGGTGTCACTTAATAGCAAAGACTCTATTAAGTTCGGACGGGCAAATGACTGTGAATTGAGAATGACTGATATTTCTGTCTCTAGGCTTCATGGAGTTATTAGACTTATTGGAGGGTGCTTCTTTTTGGAGGATAAGGGAAGTAAGTTTGGGACTCTTATACAGATCAAGAGGCCGATTTCTTTAGAGGCGAATGAAGAACTTGTGATACAGGCGGGTAGGACCCTTTTAGAGTTTTCATTGAAAAAGCCATGGTCATTTTTACCCTCTTGCTTCAAAAGTTCTTCTTCAAGTTACGAGGCTTTTGTGTCAAGTCCCAGTGCAGGGTACGTCCCAGTCTTTCCAATAGGTTCAGGTATTCCATTAAGTGTAAACAACCCAGAAGAGCTAAAAGCCAAAATGATTCAAAAGAAGCAAGATTCAAAAGGTCAAAGCGACAACCTGATGTTCGAACACGGTCAGCTCGGAATGAACTCGTCATTCGAAGAAGACAACATGGAAGGAGTCGAAGCGATTCAAGAGGTTCGGGCAGTTCAAGACGATGACCTTCCAGTCAACTCTGAGCCTTCAGAGGAACACAAGAGTATCGATATCAAGGAAAGAAGCCTGTCCATTGGTTAGGAACTAATTAACATTACTTTTTCTTAAGTTTAGTCGCCTGTTGTTTCAACTTCTCATATTCTTCAACTGCTTTACGTGCTTTTATCTCAGCTTGTCTTAACTTGTAAGTCATCTGCAGTTCTTTATATCGCTTTCGTGCTTTAAACCCTCGCCAGGCACTTTGAATAAGAATCGCGGCGACCCTTTCAGTCGCTTTATGACGTTCCAGGTCTATTCTTCTAGAGGCACTTCCATAAGACAAGAAGCTTTTATCAGTAGTGACTGAATTTTCTTCATCACTTTTCGACTTTCCAGGTCTTTTTATATTAAAAGGTTTTTTCAAGTCATATCCAGGATATGCCCTTCTGGAATCTGAGGACTTTTTGCTTTGTTCATCTTCAAATCGTTTTTCTTTTAAAAACTTGCTGAAGTTCATTTTTTGCTCAGCTTCTTGACTAGTTGACCTGACCTTTGCCGAGGCGTTAACAGCTCGTCCTCGAGGCGAGACTGAATTTTTAGTCATTCGGAAAGTGTCGTAGTTTGGAGACATTTTGCGAGAATAGCCTCCAAGAGCTTGTTTGAATGAAGAGGTCAAGCTATGTGAGGCTCCAAGTTCTTCAGTACATATTTTCAGACCTATTTTATAACAGTCTTCAGCGTCAGGTAACTGTCCAAGAACAGTGTATTCTTTTGCCACGTTGTAATAAGCAGTCACTAATGTCGGAATCACTCTCGGCTCATATCTGTAAATCGATTTCAGTAAAAATAAAGCACGAAGACCATGACGAATCGCTTGGGAATGGTCGCCTTGACTTGAAAGAATTGAACAAACATTCAAGTGAGCGCCGGAAATCGTTGAAACTTCGTTTGGGATCTTGTTTTCGAGTTCTATTGACTTGTAGAGGTATTTTAATGCCTCGGGATAGTTTGACATTCGCTTGAAAAAGATGCCGAGGTTGTTGTAGGTGATTGCAAGTAACTTGTTTTTTAGAGACTCTTCGGATATGCCTTTGATGCCGAGTAGGGCTTGCTTTAGGTATGATAGGGAGTTGTCGTAGTTTTCTTGTTGAAGCTGCTCCATCGCTAACTTGTTGTAACTCTTGACTACCTCGTCCTTTTGTTTCAGACTTAAAAATTTAGACATTTTCTAAGGGTTACTGTTTGATAAATGTGGTTGAACTTTCTTGTTGTTTTCACCTTCGGAAGCACTGTGGTTTTGGATGATGGAAAAAAAGGAGTTGAGGCTGGGGTTAATAATCAGCCTGTTATTGGCATATTGACTTTACCTAACTACCCTTATGAGAACTTCACTGTCAATGGAACCAGCTACATGGCGAGTTCTTACGTCAAATATCTCGAAATGTCAGGAGCTCGAGTCGTTCCAATCAGAATCGACCACAGCTTCTCAGAAATCGATTACTTATTCACTCGTCTCAATGGAATCCTCTTCACAGGAGGAACAGCGAATTTCTGGGTCAACAACAGTGTGACTCCAGTCTTGAGTCCGGACTATGCAGCAAAAGCTTGTTATATCTTCAACAAGGTCATTCAAATAAACGATCAGGGCCAGTTCTACCCGCTCTGGGGGACTTGCATGGGTTTTGAAGTGTTGCATGTCTGTGCAAATCAACAGTTTGGAACAATAGGTAATTTCAATGGTAAACCTCCTTATACAAGAAGTTCTGAATTCTTACCTGCAGCTTCTTCGAGTGTCATTTTTAACACTCTTAATCCTGAGTGGTCTAAACGTGTGATGGACATAATGTCGACTATGAATGTCTCGCTCTTGAATCATTATCGTGGAATCAGTCCTCAAGCTTATGCCCAGTACCCATCTTTAGGGAATATGTTCAAGGTTCTTAGTTATATGAAGGATAAAAGTGGATCAACTTTTGTCGGAATGGTCGAAGGAGTTAAGTATCCCATCTATGGTACTCAGTTTCACCCAGAAAAGAACATATTTGAATGGAATGACGCTGTATTCCCTCATTTTTACGAAGCTGTCGAAATGACTCGGTTTCTTTCGAACTTTTTTGTAGCTCAAGCAAGAAAAAATCCAAATGTTTTTCCTTCAAATGAATTAACCCCCGCACTGATTTACAACTGGCCACCTATTTTCATTAACAGCTACTTCGAAACTATAAGCGCATTTAACTAGATAACGATTAAAGAAATTATGTAAATATAAGCAACTAAAATTCTATCCTTTAGAATCATTAACTTCTCAAAGCCCTCTATCACTATTACTGATATCAAGAACTATTATTAATAAAAAATCAAAACTCTATAACCCACAACATCAGTTCTTATAGTTTTTGTAATCAACATTCTAATCTAACATTTTTTATGTCTTTCATAAATGGTGTTGAATTTATTCTTTCTCATATCTCTAGCCTCAACTAGTCCAACTTTTCTCTCAGAACTAGAACAAGACTTAAAAGCTTCTACAAACAACCAGCCAGTGATCGGTATATTGTCATTACCCAACTACCCATACGAAAACTTTACTGTGAATGGAACCAGTTACATAGCAAGTTCTTACGTCAAGTACCTCGAAATGTCTGGAGCCCGAGTCGTTCCAATCAGAATTGACCATAGTTTCTCAGAAATCGATTACTTATTCACCCGTCTCAATGGAATCCTCTTCACAGGAGGATCAGCCGTCTTTTGGGTGAACAACAGTGCGACTCCAGTCTTAAGTCCCGACTACGCAGCAAAAGCTTGTTACATATTCAACAAAGTAGTCCAAACAAACAACCAGGGCCAGTTCTATCCACTATGGGGAACTTGTCTAGGCTTTGAAGTACTGCATGTCTGTGCAAATCAACAGTTTGGAACAGTAGGAAATTTCAACGGTGAGCCTTCTTATGCGAGGAATTCTGAGTTTTTACCTGCAGCGGCTTCGAGTGTTATTTTTAACACCCTGAGTTCTGAGTGGTCGAAACGTGTTATGGACAATATGGCTAGTTTGAATGTGTCGCTTTTGTCTCATTATCATGGAATCAGTCCTCAGGCTTATGTCCAGTACCCGGCTTTGGGGAATATGTTTAAGGTGCTTAGTCATATGAAGGATAAAAGTGGAACGACCTTTGTGGGAATGGTTGAAGGAGTCAAGTACCCTATATATGGGACTCAGTTTCACCCGGAAAAAAACTTGTTTGAATGGAATCAGGCAAGTATTCCTCACTTTTATGAAGCGGTTGATATGGCACAGTTTCTTTCGAACTTTTTTGTGACTCAGGCTAGGAAAAATCCGAATTTGTTTCCTTCGAATGAAGTCACACCTGCTCTGATTTACAACTGGCCACCGATTTTCATAGATAGCTACTTCGAAACCATTAGTGCATTTAACTAGATAATTATTCTTCACATTTAATGGTTAAAATAAAGCAAACTAGAAGGAGAATGTGTATCTTTTTTAACACTTTGATCTCCAAACGAGTAGTGAGTTTTAATACTATCAGCCAATGAGCTGAACCCTAAATCATAGCTGTAAGGAACGAATCCAATAGCCGAATTAGGTGTCATGGAAAGCAGAGGCGAAATCATTTTATATTCTTCAGTTTTGTTCTTTTTGTATTTGATCTCTGGTTTTTTTTCAATCTTTTTCAGCAGGCTTTTCCATCTATTTTTTACCTGATTTTCAGTCCTTCCAGGCAGTTGTTTAGCAATTTCACTCCATTTATTTCCGATCTGCCCCTGCATGTCCACAATGTACTGGTCTTCTTCTGCAGCCCAATCTCCTTTTTTGAGTCCAGTATTAAGGTGGTTATAGTATCTTTCTCTGCACTGTTTGCCTCTTCTCAAAGGAACTCCATTGTGCACTAAATTATTCAACTCACGGGCGATAGCTGACCAAGCCTTGGTGCCTCTTTCTTCAGTGATTTTTTTCAGTGCTGCATCTTCTCGTCCCGTCCACGGATGACGCACTTGAAGCTCTTCCCAGGAGACTTCTGAGTTGAAGGGCTGACATAAAGGCTGGTATTGGTTGCCTTCTTTGTTTGAAAGGCAGGGAACCATCCAGATATCATCTGTTACTGCATAAGGGTGAGGCTTATTTTCCATTTAAGGTTTTTAAGGAATTCAAATATTTTAGGGGTTTTTTTGGGGAATTTGAAAGAAATAGTTTCTGTTTGTTTTAAAAGGATTTTTTTAGAATTGGGTAGGTTTTTAGTTATTGGGGAATAATAGGTGAGAGTTTTGAGTTGGGAAAGATATTGGTGAATTTTTTTAAGAATTTTCAGGGGTTTTTAAAGGGTTTTTAAGGATTTTTTGAAGTTTATTAGAATTTTTAAGGGTTTTATTTAGATGGAGACCAAGTGATCAAGAATTTTAATTAATTTGGAAGAAATTTTTGGTATCATGAAACGGCTTCTTTTTAACCTAAAAAATGAATCCACGCTGCTTATCTCAAATCCATTCACTCCTCCCTTCAATATTCCAAAAACTTATCGTATTTAACTACTGAGAATTTCTGGGTGAGATATAATGTTGAAAGCTACTTTGCAAGCAATATTCAGGCAAAATTAATTGATACCCCGAAGGAGGTTCATTCCTAGAATTTTCACTATTCCCAAAAGCAAGAGGAGTAGTGACTCCAAACACTTCCTGATTCGGTTCATAATCCTCAGAAACAATTCCAAGTCCCATACTAGCAAATATAGTAGGAGTGATATCTCCAAGGTCCCTTCTAATTAAATTCTGAAACCCTGCAGGTCTAAAAGCAGGAGTTGCCTTAGGAGGAACATTGACTCTTAAATTATGATTTTTCTGTTCATTCCTTTTGCAAATTTTCTCATTTTTCTCACTTTTTTCATTTTTCTCTACTTTTTTCACTTCTTCTCTAGGCAAGGCAAGTTCAGGGTGTTCATGTTCAGGGAAGCACATAAGTATCTTCTTAGTCTGTGGATTCCTCAACAGTGAATTAATAGTTCCTTTAAGTTGTTTACTTGGGACTTTCTTCCTGTTGTACTTCCTCAAGTTCCTTCTAATGGCACTGTAAAAGCAGTTCTTGATGAAATTATCGTTGCGACCATCAAAGTGCTCCGCAATCAGAGACCATTTATTTCCAAACTGCCTTTGAAGCTCAAAAACTTTAATCTCGTCCTGCAAAGTGAAACTTTCCTTGTTAAGACTAGGATTCAAGTGATTATGCCACCTTTCTCGGCATTGTTTTCCAGTTTTATCAGAATTCGGGAACTGTTCATTGATGAGAGTCGCGATATTGCACCACTTCTTTTCGCCATTTTCTCTGACAAGCTCCACCAAAGCCTCGTCTTCCTACTTTTAAATTACTTCAGAAGTCCAAGAAAATTTATTTGAAGCCATTTAGTATAAGAGACTTACTCGAAGTTTATTATTTGAACACTGCCTGGCTTTGAAGAAATTGATTTTTCTTCGCTGATTTCTGAGATACCTTGAAAAATCGGGTTTATTTTAAAAATCGCTTTTGAGTAGTCAGCGTGAAGCAGACCTCGAAAGTCTTGATGAGAGAACTGGTCGTTTTTTACCTTTTTTTTTAACTGGCTGAGCTTGGAAGAGACTTTATCAAATGAGTAGTTTTTGACGTAGCCGAAAATTCCTTGAGGACTTGATTTTTCTCGAATTTTTATAATTCCTGATTTTTCTTCTAGTTTTTTTAAGAAGTTATGACGCTGGACAAGGGCAAGTCTTGACTTTAACCGAGTTTTTTGAAATTGTGACTCGTTCCACTCGTCGATTTTTTTAAGTTCTGCTGATTTCTGTAAAATACTTCGAATACCTTGTCGGTCCTTATCAATGACTTCTGCAGGAACGACATGTTTAAGCTTAGCAAGTGGCAAGTCGTTGATATTATCCCAACTGTTCAAATTTCCTGTTAAGTTAAAATCAGAAGGTTTTGGGTTAAGAGAAGAGTTGAAAGTAGTTAATTGGATTCTTTGAACTTTTCTCTTCATTAGTAAGTCTTTCGCGATTCTTTTGTTGATCTCGACTTTCGAGTCTTGATAACTGCTGAGGGTCAAGTTCTGAGGAAGTCCTTCAGAGTCCTGGTTGTCGAGGAAGTACCTGGAGATCTTTTTACTTGATAAGTATCGCGAGTTCCACTTGTTCCCTGTTTCTTTGTAAAAATCGTAGGTCTTTCTCAGGACCTGCACTTCAGGTAAAGGTTTGGGAGGCTTGAATTTATTGTTTACTAACATTTGTTTATCATTTTTGGGTTATGAACGGTTAGTTACTAAATAAAGACGGAAGTTCTCCATTACTTCTAATAAACGAAGCTGGTCTGATTTAGAGACTTTGTTTCTTTCGAGGACTTGAGTGTATAAAGTAATCCATTCGTTGAAATCTTGGTTGGATATTGAAAGGTGCTTGTGACTTTGACGCACGAAGTCTAACTCGGACTCGCCTTGCACTGTGAAAGTTGATTGGATTATTCCGAGGATCATGTTTTTTATACTTTCCATGTCTTTTGTTTCGAAGTGGTGAGAGAGAATTGGTGATTTTATGACTTCTGAGTAGAATTCATTTATAAGATCTATCCAGAAATCGACTCCTCCATATTTTTCAAATAAAGTCATTTTTTATAAGGTGAAAGAATGGAGCATGTTTTCAGGTCATTTTTATGATTTTTAAGAAGTGATGAGGATTTTTTTTTTATATTTTGGGATTTTTTAGGATTTTTAGAAATATTTGGAAATAATTTTTTACGAAAAAAGAAAAAATTGAAAATTCTTGAATTTAATGAAACTTTAATTACATTAATTGTTGTGAATCGACTTCAGGAGAAAGTCTTTCATATTCATCTGGATTTTCATGAATCGTATCTCCACTAAACTTAAAATTCTTCGAGGTATGTTTCGTTGAATTAACAGGATGAAGTCTCTGATTCAAAGGTGACGGTGTAGGTGAAGTAAAACTAAAGCTATCCTCATCACTTTCCCCCATATAATTGATATTAATCCTTGTAAAATTTTCAATCTTTCTGTTACTTTTTTTCTTTTTTTGTCTAAGTCTTCCAAGTCGGTCCATCAAAGAAGAGACTCGATTTTCCATTTGACTGATTTCTTTTATTTCATCTGAAATTCTGTCTTTCAAGGAAAAAATCTGAAGCTGTTCATTGTGTTCCTTCAATTTTTGCTCATTTTCTTGAATACGGCTCAGGCTTCGCCTGAGCTTTTTTGAAGTTTCTCTTAACTTCTGAGATTCTTCAGTCAAATCTTCAGATTCATTCAAATTTTCAAAGGTTTTATTTAAATAGTCTTCAACTTTCACTTGACTTAAATATTCTGATCGCTTGTCAAGGTGTCGAAGTCTTTTCCTACAAGTTTTCTTTAAATTTTCACAGGTTTTCGAAATGTTTTCAGAGACTTCTGCTTGGTTTTGAGTAAACCTGGAAAATTTCGATTTTTTCAGCAGGTCTTTCGGAAAATCTTGAATTTTTGAGAAGATTTCAGAGAAATCTTGATTTTTTTTCGGGATTTTTCTGAGTTTTTGATGTAAAATTTCGCTTTTTTCTTGATTTTCAGCTGCGAGTTTATCTTTAACTATTTGCAGTTCAGTTTGATTTAAAAAGCCTTTCGCTTTAACAGAATCAATTCTTTTTTTAACTCTTAAATCAAAACTTTCAACATCAACTAAAATATTTTCCTGAATTTTCCTTCCAAACTTAAAAGAAACTTCCAATTTTCCAATTCTCTGTTTAATCTCCTCAACCCCTTCAAAGTTTTTTTCTACTTTTTCCTCCATATCAGCGAAAAGTTCTTTTTTAAAGTTTTCCAAAGCATCTTCACAAAGATCTTGTTTTTCAATAGAAAAATTAGTTGACTGTAAATCAGCAGAGTTAAGAAAAAAACTTTTACTTCTATTTCCTGAGAACTTTCTTGCAAATCTCAAGTTTTTCTGTGTCCTGCACATTAAGTCCTGAATAGAAGCAAGCCACGGGTTGCCGTACATTTCAGTGAAAGCCGCCATAATATTAAGAAATATTTAAATCTCTAATTATGAAACGACCCTCAACTTTTTACTGAGAACTCCAGCAGCAGTGTCAAAAGCCCACAAATGTCCATCATCAGCTCTTGAAAAAACCAGGGTGTTAGAATTGATATAAGCCGGGAAGCAACTCCACCATTTTCCATTTGGTGCATTTGCGATTTTTCTTACTGAAAACGATGAAAGGTCGATTTTATAAACTGATTCATTTTGAATTAATATCAAATTTTCCTTGAAACTTATAAGAGTTGAATAACTAGCTTCTGCTAAAATTGCTTCATTTTCCATATAAACATTTGTAACTGGGTTGAAAGCGTCAAGTCTTTTACTGTCTCCTGACATGTAAAGAATACCAGAGGACTCTGCAAGGTTAAAAGCACTTCGCGCAACAGGCATTGGAGGAAGGTCTTCCCAGCGATTAAGACTAAAGCTGAACTTTTCACAAGAGTCCATATTGTTGCCGTTGTACCCTCCGAAGACGAAGAGTTCATTGTTGAAGAATATTACGGCTGACATTGCTCTTCCAGTTTTCATACTCGGCATCGGGCGGAAGTTAAGAGAGATCGGGTCGATAAGGACCACTTCACTGGAAAAGCCTCTATTTGTATATCCACCCACGTAAATCAACTGCTTGTTCGGACCTTCACACCAGGACCCTGACTCTGAAAGGGACAAGTTCTTAGGAAGGATCTTTTTTACTGTGTAGAAAGAACTGGTCTCAACGCAGACTAATTCTTTCATTTTTGGTTTGAAGAAGTAAAGATTTTGTTCTTGTGAATGTGGAACGTCTCCGTTTAAAGTCACTCGGCCCATTGTAGAAATCGCTTTAAACACGGCATCGACATTTAACTCAGTTTCACATAATTTTAAAGTAACTGCCATTGATCTTCGACTTGGTGTCATGGCTCCTTGTCTTTTTTTATAGTTGTAAGGCCAGATGTCTTCTCGGGGAACTCTTGAATTTTTAATCATTTCAAGAGCGACTTCTAGTTTTTTTTTGCTGTTTTCAGCTGTTGATAGCAAGTCGCTCGTCATTTTATCGAGACTTGCGTGAAGTTGATCTCTGCTTTGCTTGATTTTTTCGATGAAGTCTTCAAGTTGCTTTATGTTTTCTATCACTTCTGTTTTGATTAGGTCTGAAGATGGCTTTCGGTCTAAGTCTAATGTGTCCTTTGATTGCTTTTCGGTCCTTATGTAGTCGAAATAGTGAGAACCTGGAGATGATATGTGAGAGGATAGACAAGGCTTGCAGACTCCTACTCGTTTGCAGAGACAAAAGATTTCGGAGAAACGAAAGTCACATTCTGAGCAGAGAGGACTTGCGTGCTTGTTACCGAGTTCTTGAACTGCGTGTTGAAGGTTTAGAGCTGAAGTGATGTGTGAGGATAGGCAGCTCATGCAAAATGCCATCGGGGTAGAAAGACAAGAACACTCATGAGTCGCTTTTGAATTACATTTAGAGCAGTCCATGAAATTATATCAACTAAAACCAAATTTAACAGGACTGTCTCGAAACTCATCAACTATTTAAAATTCCAAAAAACCAATCATCTCAATTTCTCCACCAAAAAAAAATCCCCAAACCCTTCGAAATCCAACCTCCCAAAACCACTAAACCCTCTCCAAACAAATCCTCTAAAATTTAAGATACTTATCTTCAGCAGCCTTAAGTTCATGCTGTCTCTGAAGTCTAAAAATTTCCTGAACACTTACACATCGATCATTGACAGGAACCAGTGACTCATTCTCAAAGATCAACTTAGTAGTTTCCTGCATAGCCTTAACAGACGACCTGATATTATGATTGGCCCAAATGACCATAGAAACTCCCCAATTCTTGAACTCACTAGAAGGTGTCTTATAGTACTTAGTCGGCACAATGACAACAGGCAACTTATTCCCCCAGGCATTCATAAAACTCTGTATTTCCGAGGAATCAGCTTTTTTACTATGCATTAAAATCGCATCAGCTCCAGCGTCTTTATAAGCCTCGGCCCTTTTAAGTGCCTCGTCAAGTCCCCACCCAGCAATAAAGGCTTCAACTCTTGCAACGACTACAAAGTCAGGGTCTTTAGCAGTGTCTTTGCAGGCTCTGATTTTAAGAGCGAATTCAGGAATATGGGCTAAAGTTTGCTTTCCATCATCGAGCAAAGAGTTGGTCTTTGGGAAAAGCTTGTCTTCTAAGCAGACTCCGGCGATTCCTCGCTGTTCTAATTTTGTCACCAGTCGTCGGGCGTTGTTGAAGTTGCCGTAACCGGTGTCACCGTCGAGTAGAATAGGAATCGTTGTTCTGTCGCTCATGAACTCAAGCACGTCGAGGACTTGAGTCCAGGAAGCCTCGTTGCTGTCTCTTACACCTAGTTGAGCTGATATTGATAGACCACTGCCCCAGATTCCTTTGAATCCGGCTTCTTCTACTATCACTGCACTCATACCGTTGTGGGCTTCCATTATGTACTCTAGGTTGGAAGACTTTATCATGTCCTTCAGTTGCGTCGTTTTTCGTTTGCTGCTGAAGCTGCGAAGAACTCTTCCAAACATTTTTATTAACCATTAATTGGCATGTGAGATTGGCTTAAAGTTTTGAAACTGGAGACAACCTGATAGTTAGAAGATTTTAGTCTAGATTAGAAGGGCGAGATATTCATCAATAAGAAATTCTTGAAATTTTCCGAATTGGTTACAGATTTTTAGAGAATATGATTTGATCTTCGTTTTTAAATTTATAATTAAAATTTCACCGTTTTTTAAAGAGTTTATAGGTATGATTATAATGGAATTCGAGAAGCAACCACTTCTTGAATATCTAGAAAACAATAAACAAATTGTCCCAGCACTTGTCTGTTGGAAAAATATCAATTTCACAGTAAAAACTCCACGAAAATCTCTTAAAATCCTTAAAAATATCTCTGGCTTTGCAAATCCAGGAGAACTCACAGCAATCATGGGCCCTTCAGGAAGTGGAAAAACTTCCTTACTATCAATCTTATCACAAAGAACCATTCCTTCAACAAGTTACTCCTTGACAGGATCATTGACAATAAATGGAAAAGATTCAAAATCCAATCCTTTCCATCAACATCTGAAATACCTTCCACAAGAAACCCACTTATTCGATTTCATGACTCCTTTTGAAATTTTAACCTTTTTCATATCTCTTAAAACAGGAAAAAGTCGAAAAGAAGTAGAATTAAAAGTGATTAAATTACTGAAAAAGTTCAGATTAGAACTTGTAAAGGATACAATCATAGGAAACGCCTTGATTAAAGGACTTTCTGGAGGAGAAAAGAAAAGACTTGCTATTGCATCAGAGGTCATCAGTAGACCTTCTGTTTTAATTCTTGATGAACCTACTTCAGGACTGGATAGCTTTATGGCTTTATCAGTTATTGAAATACTTAAAAGTATTTCGAGGTCAGGAGCGAATGTCATTTGCAGTATTCATCAACCTGGGTTTAGAATATTTCAGATGATTGATAGGCTGATTATTATGCAAGATGGAAATTTTGTTTATTCTGGAAGGGTTGGTGAGTCGGGTGATCATTTTAGAAAGGCAGGATTTGAAATAGGGAAAGATTTAAATCCTGCTGATTTTTTTATGAGGATTTTAAATATTGAAGACAGGTTTGATATTAAAAGACATGAATTTGAGATAATGGAAAGATTAGAGAGATGTTACAAAGAAGACTGGGAAAATATGAAAGTATTAACTGGTGATGAAAAACTTACAGAACTTAAATATCCAAAATTTTTCCAATCACTAAAAATCTTAGTTTGGAGAAACTTTATTTCAGTCAAACGTAATCCTTTTATTACAAACGCAAAAATTATTCAACCTTTATATTTTAGTGCATTATTATGTCTGACTTTCCACAATCTTGGTAAAGACAACAGAGGTATAGAAGACCGTCATGGTGCAATTCTTTACTTTATGAATGGCATTGGATTTACTCCAATTCTAATATTGTCAATAATGATAGCTTATGAAAAACAGCTAGTTTCTAAAGAAATAAGAGAAAAATTATACTCTCCATTATCCTATTATTTATCTATCTTTCTAGTTGAAGTCCCACTTGCAGTGATCAGCACTTTAGTAGTAGTCTCTATAATCTACTTCATAGTAGGATTCAACCAAGAGTCTGCAGATAAATTTTTTATATTTTATACGATTTCTGTTTGTTTCTTATTGTCTTGTTTGTCTGCTGGAGCCTTATCTGGGAGTCTAGGCCAGTCATCTAGAGATGTTCTGATTATATCTCCTTTAATTACCGTGATTTTTGTTTTGTTTTCAGGAATTATAGTTGATATAGATTCCACTCCAATGGTTTTCAGATATATTAGGTATTTTTTACCACTTTATTATTGCCACTCTGGGTTAATTAGAAATGAATTTCAAGGTCTTGATCTGAATGATGGTGTTAATCCTGAGCCGGATGAAAGATTTGATTATGGTAGTGATATTAGCACCAGTGCTTTTGGATTAATTGGACTAGCTATTGGGTTTTGGCTTGCAGCTGTTATTATAAGCTATGCAACTTTGGTAAAAAGATAGTTGTGAAGTTAATTAGATAAAGCATTTATTTAAGTATTATTAAATCTTTATTTTCAATGAATATCGATGATTACTCAAAGTAGCCAAGCAATGGTTGATCATTTTATTTATGTCATAAATCAGAAGATATTGTTTTTCAACTGACTCTTTCAGATAAACTTCTGAAATATAAGATATTTTAAGCTTCTGAGGTAAGAATTATTAAAAGTTCAGCAATCTTCCAAGCTTTGATAAACTTTTTTGTGCAATATGGACAATCATACACAATAGAAAAGCAGAAAATAAATATTTAATCTAAAATGAGAAGATTCTAACTTAGGTAGTAATGTAAAGTTTAAAGTTAATTATTTAAAATAGATTATTATCTCTGTCAAAGTAAGAATTAAGACTTTTTATCCAAGAAATTACAAGAAAAAGAAGATATGCTCTAAAAACCTAAAAAGTTTTGTCAAATTAAAGACCTCTCTTATTATGTTGACATTCATACAGGTCTAAACTTCTGATGATAAAATTTTTTGTATATAACACTATTCTCATCATTAGCCTTATGTTGTTTATGGAGCTGTTTATAATTTGTATTCTACTCCAACTACTTTCAGGCTGTTTACTTACTTGCCTCGCTTTAATACTGCCAGAAAGCGTTGCTCAAATACGAGTTGATGACTTAGATTTTAATGATGATTTTAGCCCATTCCAGTAATCAATATAAATTTTATATAAATATTTATTTTAATTAACTAGGTCTACTTGAAATAGTAATTGTTTCAGGAATTTCTTTATACTTGAAAGATTAGGACTAATAAAAAATAGTAAGTTAGTATTTGAATTAAATTTAGTTGAAGTGGTTCAGAATTTAATGAATCAAGAATTACCAAAGGAGGCTTTAATAAACGAAATTTTATAGATTTCTTATTAATCTTTATATATAATTATTCAATCTTAACTATTAATAAGTTTTATAATTCATTCTAAGAGTTAATGATACGAATCCCATATTCTTCAAATTCTAATGATGTCTCCCCTTCATCTCCCTGATTTTTTCCTTCTTCTATATCCTCTTCAATATTATCAAATTCCTGCTCATACTTCTTATTTTCTTCATCTCCACTATTTTTTTCAATCTCTCCTGCAACTTCATCACATATCTCTTGATCAGACTCAAAACTTCCTTCATTCAATTCCTGAATTTTTTGAAAATCTTTAAATTTTTTCTCTACTTTTTCACTAAACTCATTCTTCTCCCCCTCTTCAAACTTTTCAGATTCTTGAGAAACCTCAAATTCCTCAATTTTTTTTCCATTAAAATGAAAATTTTTATCTTGACTTTTAACAACTCTATCACTTTCCCCACCATTTGAAACAATATCATATTCTTCAAAGCTTTCCTCAATATCAGACTTTTGTTGTTTTTCATAATTTTTGATAATTTTTGAATTCTCAATTTTAAATTCTTGATTTTTTTCACTTTCATATGAAGAAATCGATTCTTTACTTTCGTCTTTCAAATGAAGTTGCTCTGAATTAAGACCAGGGTTCGAAGAAGGGTAAAAAAGTGAATTTTTTTCATTAGTTTGTATGACAATAAACTCTTTATCAAAAGAACGGCTTGACTTGAACCCAGGCTCCTCATCCGGAATGAATCCAAACTTTTTCAAAGCGATTAAAAACCTTTCAGGGTCAAAGTCTCGGCTCATTTTTTCAGTCCTTGCATTAGAAAAATGCTCCCAAACCGCAGCAAGCTCATCTTCCGAGGCAAGAATTCCTAGATCATGGAAAAAGTGAATAAAATCATCTGAACTGAACGATAAAAAACCTCTGGGAAATAAAGATGGTTCGTTTTTCAACACATTTGCTATTTTTTCAATGAATCCATCAAGAAAAACTTCAGTTTTTTCATGAAAATTTTTGAATTTCTCCTCGTATTGACTGGGCTTTACAGCGAAAATAGGCTCAACTGACTTAAACCGCTGCATAAAGGCAAATCCATCAAATTCCGCAGTTTTTTCCTTTATCTGATACGTGAACATCACCCAAGAAATCATCCTTTCCGAGAAAGAAGCATCAACTTTTTCTAAAATTTCTAAAAACTCTGAAAATTTCTGATTTTTTCCCTCATTTTTTTTCATAATTTTCATGATTTTATCATATTTCAACGTTAAAATCGCTTTTAAACTCGCTTCAAATTCAGCGACTTCTAAATCATTAAAAATTTCCCAGTCTTTCAAATGTTTCAAGAGTTTTCTGCATCCATTTCGAAGGTTTCCTTTAAGTTTCTTATAAGCGCTTTCCTTGAAAGTTCCAATTTCCGGTTCAATCAAAAACTTTGCAACAAGTGGAAAAAGATTTTCGCTTTGAAAGTCTTTTAATTGTTGTTTGATGATGACTTCAACCTCATCACTTTGCAGGTCTTCATCAGGGTCGAAGTTGTTGCCGAATAAAAAGAAAGCAGTTTTTCCTTTATGCATCTTGAGTTGAATCATTTTTTCTCTGACTTCATCTAAAAAGTCTTTGATTTGGTAGGCTTTGGTCAAGTCGACGATTTTTTCATTGGAGACGATGACAGGTTCTAAGCTGATGATTTTTTCTTTCACTGAAGGTTTTCGGTTATCGTCTCTTCTTTGGTTGTTCGGAGAGGATGGCGAGGATGGCGAGGATGGAGAGGCATGAGAAGGAGAAGACCCATGAACAGGTCTTTTTAAATTAACTTCTTCATCAGTGCTGCTTTGATACTGATCTTCATATCTGTACTTTTCATATAAATCCTCTAATTTGTTCAGTTCTACATAGTGCGAGTTGCCCAAGTAATTAAAAATTTCATCCATGTGCTTTTTCTTGATTTTCTTTCCGAAAGTTCTAAGACCCGATACAAAAAGACTGGAATGGACCTGGCCGTTGTTGTTTTTATCAAGAAGTGAAAGAAAAACACTTATCAACATTTTTTTTCTTTTTAAGATCTGGTTTAACTTCACTAAAAGACGTGGAGGGTTGACTTGTTTGATGCTTATCTGCTCTCTAAGGGTGGAAGGCATAAAAGTATGATTTCTTCGATTTCTAATAAGTTTATCCTTATCCAGTTTTTCCTTCATCTCTTTAATCACCTGGTCCTGCTGCATGATTTTCAAGTCATTTTTTTCCAAGACCTGTATTTTAGAAATTTCTTGTTTTTCCAGGTCTTTCACCATATTTCTCAAAGAATCGAGTTGATTACTTAAGTCAAATGATTGATCTTCACATGTTTTTAGCTGTTTTTCTCTGATTTTGCTGTATTTTTTTATCTTTTTCTTGAAAAGTTCCTGGTCTTTTTTGTGTTCTAACTTGTCAAGCTTCTGCTTTAAAGTCAACAACTCTTGTTGGGACTGGTCGTGGACGTTGTTTAGATGAATGTTTTCTTTTTTTAAAGTTTGAATCTCGATTGCTAGGTCTTGAGCTGTTTCTTGGAAATGCTCCGGGTCGATGGTAGTCTCCGTGCAGAGCTTCTCGATTAGGAACTTTAGTCTTGATGCTTCGGTTATGTAACTGGCGATCTCGTTTTCTTTTTCGAAGACTTTTGAGGATTTTATGTTCTCGAGAACTTGGAAAATTTCGTCGTCTTTTGAATGGAGGAGGTTTTGGAAGTCTCTTACTTTTCTTTTTAGTTTGCTGAGATTTTTATTGCTTTCTTTGTCTTGGTGGCTGAGAAGTTCTAAGAGTTTTGTTTTTAACCTGGTATTTTCTTCAGAGATTTCGAAGACCTGTGACTTTATCGACTCATTTTCCTCCAACAACCTTTCTTTATCAAATCTAATTTCTTTCGGCATGATTTTGGAAAAATTCGGATCCGGGTTGAATCCCATTTGAATCCTCGAAGACGAACTCGGAGTCTTACACTGTCTTCCTTTATTATTTTTCAGTAAAAACGACAGTCTCTGGTTCAAGTTTTCATCAATATCAGGAGTTCCTTCAAGAGTAGTCGACTTGACATTTCGTGAATGTGCGACTTTCATTTACCTATAAATGGAAGCCCTGGTCATGAGTCCAGGAAAGAATCCGAAAGGAAAAATCGGTTTAGTTTTCGGGTTCTTTTCTCAGAAAAAGCCTGTTTTTTGCTCTTTTGCAGAAGTCCCGAAAGCTGAAGTTCATCTTCCAGAGTCACTTTCCGAGCTTATCCACTTCAAATCACAGTCATTTTCCATGAAAAGCTGGGTCTTGCAACATGCAGTTCAAGCAAGTAAACTTTTAGTGCCTTCCATGCAGGTCATCGGGATTTACACCTGCTCGGCAGAGGGTGTTATTGAGAGTAAATCTGGAATTAACTCGGAAATCAATGAATTGTTGAAAAAAATCCAGAAAATTACGAAAAATAATCAAATTTTACATTATCATCAAGACTTAACTGGAAAAAATAAACCTGTTGCAAGGGTTTTTGATTTTTTCACTGGGCAGAACTATCTTGCTGGAGGAGGAAAAGAGGAAAAAATAGATTTTGTTGAAATTCGAGCGATTTTAAAGGTTTTTCTTGATTTTGAAAAAGGAGAAGTTACTGGTTTTCAGCAGGTTTCAGAGGAATTTTCAAAGTTTGTTAATGGGTTAGTTGTCAGGTTCAAAGGTTTAGAAAAAAGTGCAGTGATTAAAGAGTCTCAAGAAGCTGTGATTTATTCGAAAGAACTAGGAAAAGTTATTGAAAAACCTCAGAGCTCGATTAGAGGAGTACTTGAAAGTCGCGTTTTTGTAATAAAAGGAAGCTCTCAGGATTTTGTTGCCTCGATGATAAAACAAGATTTATTGAAAAGTTTTGAAAATCGAATTTCTTTAATAAGTTCTGATTTTCAAGAATTTAAGGAAAGTTTCGGGTTACCCAGAAGAGTTTTTTACAAAGACGAGTTTACAGCCTCTGATTATCTGATGGATGATGAGACTTTAGATGATGGGAAACAACGAATTGAGATGCTTTTAGGATTCAGTCCTTCAGTCATTCAAGAATTTGAGAAAAAGAATTCAAACCAAGAAAAAATGAAGAAAATCCCTGAAGTGACTCAAAAAAGTCCTTTTAAGTTGATCCTTCCAATCCTAGCCCTACTTCTCTCTTTAATCCTGGGGATAATCGTCCTTAACTCTAATAATTAATTCTTATTCATTCTACAAAGCCTGAATCCTCACGTTTTTCTGTTCCTTAGCTAAGTCACGTTTATGATTCCTTCCTAAAGTCGCATCAGGAGTGCCTGGCTTGCTTCTTAAAAAGCTTTTTCTATTCTGATAATGCAAAACAGCTTTATTTTTCATTTCTTCTAAAGATATCGGGACTTTGATGTCATCAAAGCCAGGTTCATCAAACAAGTCCTTTTCTTCCAAGAGTTCTTTAATAGCAGGTTTAAACCCGACAGAACTTTTTGCAGTATCTTTGAAGTGACTAGAAAAATGATCAGTTCTAAAATCAGCGACAATTGACAAGTTAATAACAAAGTCTTCAATATTTCCAAGTAACAAACTCGTTGATTCCTGGTTCAACTTATCAATAACCTGCAAGTCAATCTTCTTAATCGTCAGTCCTTTCAAGTTAATTCTCATCAAATTCAAAAAAATCTGCTTGACAAGAGGAAGCGATTTTTTAACCTCATCTGAAATTTTTTGATTTTTTTCTTGTTTTTCACTGAGCCTCTGCAAAACATTTCGAAAATGTTCTTCATTAGAAGCTTTGATTTCTTCAACGCTGACTTTTCCTTGATTTTTAGACCCTTCAAGTATCCTTATTTTATTTTTATAACTTTTCAAACTTTCTTCAAGTAAATCGATTTCAGCGTTTAACAAGTTAAGATAAGACAAGACCTGCAAGTTCTGTTCTTCACTTTTGACACAACTAGTGACCATGTCTTCAATCACGTTGATTCCAGTCGCTGTTTTAATAGACTCAAAGCCTGACTTCAAAGAGTTGATATGTTTCAAGTAGTTATCTAAAAATCGTTTTTTGTCAATAGAGTACTTTTGAGAGAACCTTGAAGTTGACTTTAAAACGCTTATCACTTCAATGCTCTGTGCAGCGTAGGTCTTATCTTCTATTAAAAAACGACTGTTTAAGTCAGAATTTCTTAAAACACTTGCAAGGTGAGACATTTTTTCGTCGTAGGCTGAACGATGGCTCGCGCTTCGCACTCGCATTTTTAAGATTTTTTCTTGTTCTTCTTCGTCATTTTCTTGAGTTTTTAAGTTGTTTTCTTTCACTTGGTCAGCTTCTTTGTAGACTTTTCCTAAGTTTTCACTTATCGCGTTTAAACTCTGCTTGTGGGCACTTTTGTCAAGGCGGTACTCGTCGATTTGACTTCGAAGTTGTCGGTTTCGGAACTTGGAATTGTTTAAGGAGGAAATTTCAAGGTCTAGTTTACGCTCTTGGACTGAGATTTTGGCTTTTAAGTCGAGAAGACGCAATTTTGAGGGCTTTGGAAGAGAGTTGATTTCGAATTGGATTAGTTTTATTTGCTCGTCTAGGTAAGTTGATTCTCTTTTTTCGAATTCGAGACTTTGAGTCATTTGCTCGATTTCTCGTTGAAGAGTGAATATTTTTGGCTCGGTCAGTGTGGTGGGAAATTTGGAAAAAGTGATGGAAGAGTTCATATTTGAAATAATTTATGAAATGGGTTGAATTTCTAAAACCCTCCAAAGCTCCGAATTATTAATTAAATATTCTAAAACACAACACATTTATTTTTCGCACACAATCCTTTTTTCTCACTTTTCTCCACTTTTTTTTCATTCTGATCCAAGAACCTAACAAGTTCCTTACTATCTTCAGAAATGACAATATTTCCATTCAAATTATCAGCGATTCTAAGTTTTTCGATCCAGCACCTAAACTTAACAACATTAAGTCCAACCATAGAATTCCCAGTGATTTCCGAGTCTAAAATTTTAACAAGTGCTGAATTTTTATCAGGATTAGTTTGCAACAAATGAACTCCATCCTGAGAATTTTCCGAAACATTGCATTTTTGAATTAAAATCATTCCTTTACAAAAGTCCATAACAGTGATTCCATTTTCTCCATTGCTATGAATCTGGTTTTTTTTAATGGCCAAGTTGGTATCAGTGCCTTTTGAACTTCCAACAACCATGAGTCCTCCAAGACTATTCCTGAAGAACTCATTATTTTTCACCTCTCCTCCAGTATCATAAAAATAAAGGCCATAGCCGGAGTAATTATCATAAGCGCGGTTATGACAAAAGACAATTTTAGAAGCGATTACTTTTTGTAGCCAAAATCCTGTTCCTTGATTGCAATTTGAGTCATTTCCATCAATTTCTAAAGAAACTAAATTCAAATGACGAAAAGCGAGTCCTTCTTTCTTGGAATTTGTGATTTTATTTGATTTTACTGAAATGAAAGCTGGAAAAAAAGCAGGAGCTTCTGACCAGATGCTAATTCCGTAGTTTCCTGAGGTTCTTATGTCGTTTCCCTCGATGTTTACAGTTCTTTCTGACTGAGAAGACATCATGGTGTCAGTCTTCGATGATGGCGAGTTGAGTACAGAAGAATTATCAACTGCGATAAAAACGTCTATTCCTGACTTCTCCGCCTTATCAATCACACAATTTTTCACCTGGAAGTCTCTTGGGTTCATCACTGAAATCGCGTTGCCTTCACATGCACAAATATAACACTTCTCAAAAATCACTGAAGAATTCGGTCCCGCACGACAGACATCTCCAAATCCCTGAATATTACAAGAACTGACCATCAAAGAACTGTTAAACCTCGAAGAACTTCTACTTGCTCCTTTACGAAAGCCACTTAAATTCACTCCAAATGCGAAAAGGTCTCCAGGACTTGAAGAATCACTTTTTAAATCACAATCTCGAACTTCTAAATGTGTTGAAGGACTTTCTATTGAAAATAGTGAAAGCATCAATCGAGAGGATTTTAGTGAAATTGCTGCCTCGCAGATTATCGCTTTTTCTGTTTCTAGCAAACTTTCACGTGATTGACTGGAAAAATCGACTGTTATCGACCCGTCGAGAAGCTCGAGCAATGTTCCTGCTGAACCTTTCAAATGAATTGGAGATGTTATTAAAAGGCTTCGGAATGAAAGCTTTTTTCCTGGAAGGGTGATTTGGGTCCCACCTATGGAAGTCTTTATTGTTTCTGATAAGTTTTCTAGAGTTTCGAGAGAGATTTGACTTGTTAAACAACTCAGGTCTAGCTCTTGGATTGAAAAAATTCGGAAATGGTTTGAGACTGATGATGAAATTTGACTGATTTCGGATAAATCGATTGTACGGGGAAGAATTGAATTTGAGTTTTTACTGGTTAGGGTTTGGAGAGACTTTCGGGTGTCGTCTTTGTAACGGAGGTCGTTTGAGTTGCTTAGGAATGTGTTTTTTATTATTTTCAGCTCGATTTTGCTGAGGGATTTTCGAATTGGCTCTTCCATTATAATGAATTGGTTATCGAATGTTGGGTTTTTTTATTTGTTTACGTTATTTTCATTTAGTGTTACAAAAGGAAGATTTTTTTTTTTGGAGTTCTGACTGATATAGAAAGATGAAAATATTTAAAATTATTTGGGATTTAAAAATACTTTAAATAATAAATACTTGATGATGGTTTTGTCTAAAGCCAAATAAATATGGATTTAAATTTCGTTGCAGGAAAAAGTGCCTCATTGTTAAAGTCCCTGGAAGAGTTCGGTTGCGATCTTGACTCTCTTTTATACGTGACAAAAGACTTTTTCGCCCTTTGCGACGATTTAGACATGAACCCTCGCCAAACAGCAGAAGTGTTTATCAAACTCAAGAACTCCTTCGACCGTTCAATGGGAAAAGGCAAGTCTCAAGACCTGATAGTTTACGAAAACAGTCGAATAAACCCAACACGTCTTTGCCTTGAAAACCGAAATTCAGGTTGCAGTATTTTTTTCAGCGCGATTCCAGGTCAGAAGCAAGTCGAGCGAAGCGAGGTGTTTTATTCATGCGAGCAATGTGAAAAATCAACGAACATAAAGCGAACAGAGGTTCAAAGTCATTACATTTCAACTCATATTTAATCATTTTCATTAGTCCTTCTTAATAATACTGCCCCTTAAAGCACTTTTTGAACCTGAAGATACTTGTTTTGAAGATTTTCTTAAAGGGCTTCTATCTTCAACTTCTCGATACTCTGAAGGTCGGACGATTTTTACCACCCCTGCCTCTGCCAGAAGAAAGTCTTTCAGAAAATCGGAAAAAGGCTTGAAAATCGACCCTGCCCTGCAGAGAAGTTGCCCGTCTTTTATCATCAGAGAGATTTTTTTATTGTTACATGTGTAGCTTTGTTCTTTGTCTCTTTTAATTAAACCTGCAAGTCGTGTGCCACGAGTTGATCTTTGGACTGCATCTTCCAATTCATCTGTTGACTGAATTTTTAAAGTAAGTTCAATGATCTTTCCTCGAAGTAGATTAATTTCACTTTGGAGTTTTTTTATTGTCTCGTCTTTGCCTTCTGGATTTTTTTGGGAAGTTTCTAAAGATTTCGAAAAATTTTGAATGAATTTTGATGACTTTTCATGAATTTCTAGCTTTTTTTGAAGTTCTTCTAGTTTTTGTTGGGTTTTCCATTCGGATGCTTTGAATAACTGGATGAGTCTTGTGTTTTCTCCTTGGACTGATGATAGTTCTGTTCGGGTCTTGAGGAGTTGGATTCGGTAGTCGCTTAGTTGATTTTCGGCATTTTTGAACTCGTCGAGAAGTCCTGTTTCTCGTGATTTTGAAAGTTTTAGCTCGTCTTCGAAGGTCTTTTTAACGATTTCTAGTTCTTTTTTTAGGGTTTCTGATGATTTTTTCTCTATTTCAAGCAAAATCATGAGTTTTTTTAAGTTTTCTTGGTATTCGTTTGGAGAAGGATCTCGAGATGAAAAATTAGAAAAAGATTCGGTTTGGGAGATTTCTTCGAAGTTTTCATCAGTTTGACTGTCGCAGTAATGGTCGTTGAAACTTGTACAAAGTTTGATTTCAGGCATGTAGTCCTCATCACAGGCACTGGCGACTTCTGACTTGTCACCGCCCTCATTAATAGGATCTAAAATAATTTTTTTACGAAACATGACCAGTACCCTAGGACACTGAACATCATCAGGGCATATTTCAACATTTTCCTTCTCCGGATTATCAAAAAGCGGTAGCCACTGAACTCCATCATCTAAAATAATCTCAGTAGTAAACTTAACACTACCTTTGAACAGTCCATTCAAGTCATGCAAAACAATGCGGCAGGTCGATTTCTGAGGAATTCCAAAAGACTTTTCACCATCCCAACTCTGAGCATGAACAACTTCTCTATCATCAACAAGAACAACAAGTTTCAAACTGCCCTTCTCAAAGCCTTCAGCCCGAATGACCTTGGCATCGAAAACCTCATTCCACATTCGCTTAAACTTAATAAAATGGACCAACATGCTTATTTAGGCGACCCTAGACGCGAGCTAGAAATTCACCGACTTCTTGACCAGATAGCTGTTCCAGATGAAAGCATTAGTGATGCCTCTTCTGATATCATGATGGGCAGGTCAGCATATGAGCCTGAGTCTCAAGTTTTTCACAGAGGTTTGCAGTCGCCAGGGCGGCATCAAGAGGACTTTTTCGAGAATTCGATAAATTCCACAATTGCACATACGTCTCCCTTATCCAACCTTCACCTAAACGAAGACTCAAAGATGGACAGTTCAATGTCTCAGAACTTCACAAGAAACCAAGAGTCAAGAATAATGGAATGGTCTAAAAACAACATAAACCCAGCAGAGGGTATCTTTCCACAAGTATCAGCTCCAAGCATGAGCATTGAAGGAGACATCTGGGACTCTCCCCAAGACACTCCTCAGCCAACAATGATTCTTCGTTCTCACTCATCACTTGGAACCCACAACCAATCAAAGAAGAGCATAAGCAACCTTCCAGTCTTAGACCTTCCAACGCACGAAGAAAAGCCATCACGAGAAGTGATAACATTTTCTCCAAACAACGCAGAAGCGAACTGGTACTTCAACCCGAACCAAAACTCCAAAAGAAGTTCAACAAATCAAAGCATGAAATTCCCTAAAAACTCTTTTTCAACAGAACTCATGCAAGGAAGTGCTTTGCTTTCACATGCAGCGAATCATCACTTTCCTTCAGAAGTTTCTCTTAGTCAAATCAGGGACAATGCCCCGATCTTTGAAGAAATTCATCGGCTTAAGTCAGAACTTACTAATTTAAAAGTTGCTTTTAGGTCTGAACAGAACATGCATGAAGAGACGAAGAAAGAACTTTATGCTTGTAGTAATGCTTTGCAAGAAATGGAAAATGAGAAAATCGAACTTGAAGAAAAAAATGCGGAATTAGATGAAAAAGTGAAATTAATGATTATGAAGCAGAAGTCACCTGAAAGTTTAGAACAACTTAGAGGAAAGTCGCTTGAATATGCTAGATTGCAGGTCAAGGAACTCAAGGCTGACCTTGCGGAAAAGGAAAAAAAGATTGAGGATTATAAACATGCACTTTCACAGAGGAATATCATTGAAAATAACTCTGCTAGGGAAAAGGAGATTGAAGAACTTACTTATGAAATCACGAAGTTAAAGATTTTAAATAACTCGCAGAATAAACAAATCAAGGAATTAAATGAAAAACTTGAGAAAGAAGGAAGAATTAAGGAAAATTTTAATGGAGAGTTTAGGAATGTTATTAGTGATCAGGATTTAAAAATCAAGAAAATGGTTGATGAAGTCGCTAATCTTAGACAAGAACTAATGGAGAAGAGTAAAGAACTGGAAAAAAACTCGAAATTACTTAAAGATATGAAAAATGCCAGGGATAATGAGGAAAAAGCTAAGAATTTAATTAATGATGAACTTGAACATGCGAAAAATAGCTTGGAAATCTTGCAGAAACAGGTCTCTGGAACTTCTTATGAAAGGACTACTGCTGGTGATTATGAGTTTCAGATCAGTAAGGTAAGAGCGCTTTATGAGAAAAAACTTGATGAAAATAAAGATGAACTTTTGCTTGTCAAGGCGAATTGTCAGAGATATGAGAATAAAATTAAAGATTTAGAGGCTCAGGTTGCTAGATTAATGACTGGTATTCACAACACCTTCGACGACGAGGCCAAAGAAACAATAGAAATGCTGCAGGATGAGTTAAACAAAATCACATTCGAAAACAAAGAACTCAATCTTCGCCTTCTCGACATGAAAAACAGCGAAAGAAGATCATCAGAGGCTCTTGGAAAGCTTTCAAATGAAAGAAAAGATCTAGAATGTCAACTATTACAAAAAGAACAAGAATTCAAAGAGCAATTGCGAATGCAAGAAAACATGAACAACGGTTATCAGAGAAACCTCGAAATTCTTCAAAACGAGTCGAAAAACTACAAAGATTTACTAACACAATACGAAGAAGAAATAGAAAAATATCGATTTGCCAGCACTCAACATCAGCAACTTAATGAAAAACTAAAAAAACAACTGGAAGAACTTCGAGCTAATGAAAACTCACTTAAAATCCAGATGAAAGATGAAGTTGAACAAGAAGTCTTAAGACTTAAAAACTCAATCACGTCAATTACTGCTAAGAGTCAGTTTGAAAAAGATGAACTTCATCAGAGGTTAAGAGAAAAAGATCAGGAAATCTCGGAAATCAAACAAGAACTTGAAGAAAGCTTCAGGAATAACGAAGACAAACTAAGAATGGACCTCGAATTCTTCAAACAAAAAATGGAAAAAGAAAAAGAAGCCGAAATCACAAAACTAAAAAAAATTTACAACTCACAAACCGCAACCCAGACCAGTTTTGACTATTCAAACATGCGAGATGAAATCAGGGCACAAGTGGAATCAGAATATTTAATCAAAAGCAAGTTAAACTCACTAAACGAGGAAAGCACGAGAAAACAAATGATCCAAGAAATGAAAGAAAAACTCGAGCAAGAATCCTCAGAAAAACTAGCAAAACTCTCAAAAAATGAAAAAGAAAACTTCGAAAAAAGAGTCGAAGAGCTAAAAAACGACTACTCAAAAAAACTAGAATCTCTAAAAAGTGACTACTCAAAAAACTCTTCTAAAATGGAGCAAGACTTTTTAAACAAGGTAAAATCTCTGGAAATAGAATACGAAAATCGACTGAGACATTCAAAAGACCAGGAAAAATCAGAAGATCTTGAAAAAAAACTAAGGATGAAAGAAGAAGAATTATTTTTAAGTCAAAAGCACTTCAAAGAACTCGAGAATCTTTTATCAGAAACACAGAAAAACCTTCTTTTGAGACAAAGTTCTTTGATAAGTTCTCAAGAGGAGCTTGAAACGATTATAAAAAAAGTGAAAGATGACTCGAAATTTCACTTCGAAAGAGAAAAAACCGACCTTTTTCATTCATTTGAACAGGAAAAAAGAGAACTTTCAGTTCAAATCGAGAAACTTCTGCAGGATCTCAAGAAAAAAAACGAGGCTCTTGAAGAGCAAAGACTGAAAGAAAAAAAAATAACTGGTGAATATGAAGAAAAACTTCAAGAAACTCGTAAAAGTCTCTCAGAAGAAATCGAGGAATACAAAACCGCTTTTTCTAAAGATATGAGAGACACTGAAAAAGCCTTTTTCTTAAAAGAAAAGAAACTTGAAAGAGATTTCAATGAAAAAATATCAGTTCTTACCCAAGAGTTCAATGAAAAACTTTTAAAAGAACAAGAAAAATACTCAGAAATGATGAGCAAAAAAGACATTCTCTCGAAAGCTGACAATCAAAGAGTCAAAGACGAAGTCGCTGTATTAATCGGGGAAAAAGAAAGAGAACTTCAAGACTCTTTCATTAAAAAACAGAAAACTTTAAAAAATTCTCTTGAAAAAGAACTTCGCGACAAGGAAAACGAAATTGAAAACTTGAAAGACTCTATAGAAACTGAAAAAAAAAAAGTAAAAGAAGAGTTCAACGAAAAAATCAACAACCTTAAAATGGAACTACAAAGAAACAAAAGAGAATCCGAAAAAGAACAGAAAAAACTCACTCAACAACTCGAAAACGCCCTTGAAACTGCTAAAAAAGACCTGGAAGTTCAACACCAAGAAACTCTAAACAAAGAAAAAGCCGACTGGGACCGTAAAGAAAAAACAAAAACCAAACTAATGCAAAACAAGTTCCAAAAAGAACTACAAGACCGAGAAAAGGTCTTAAAAAGTGAATTCGAAGTTGAAAAAAATCAATCACTGGAAGAACAAGCTGAACTTTTCAAGAAAAAGCTGAAACAGGTGCAAGAAGACACCCGAAAGTACCACGAAGACCTTTCCTCAGCTTCTCTAAAAGAAAAAATCCACGAAGTCGAGTTAAAAGTGAGAAGAGAGCTTCAAGACAACTACTTAAAAACAATTTCACAGTTAGACGCTCAACATTTCCAAGAAAAAGAAAAAATGCGAGAAGACTTCCGACTGGAAATGATGAAAAGAGTTGAAGACGTCAGAAACTCCAGCTTAATCAATCAGGAAGAGTCTTACTTCGACATGCCCCTTTCAGCGAAAAAGGTAAAGCAAAGCGTTGAAGACAGTCAAGAACTCAGGCTTCAGGTCCAGGCTTATAAAATGAAACTTGAACAAATGGAAAGAGACTCAGCTGATGATAGAGAAAATCCTAAGAAAGTCCTGGAAACTCTTAAAAAATATGAAAATGAATTACAGGTCTTGTCAAATGAATATAAAAATTATGTTTTGAAGTCAAAAGAATGGCTTGAGAATTCTAATAGAAAAAAGGAAGAATGGAATATTGAAAAAAGTAAATTAGAAGAAAAAATCAGGGAACTTAATGAAAAATTAGCGGATTCTAATGCTTTGTCTCCTGAAATGCTTTCTCCTGATGAAACTGCTCAGCTGGTTTTAGGGATTTTTAAGAGAAGTTCTAGAGATTCACTTATTGTTCAGTTGCTTCAACAGAATCAGGAGTTTATGGAAAATTTGCAGAGTTTGTTAGAAGCTGACTCGCCGAGAATAGCGAGACATATGACTTATACTGGGAATAGTTATGAGGTTGAAGCGAGTCTTGCTTCTGCTAGAAGCTATTCGAGGCCTAAGTCAGTTGATGTGGATTTGCAAGGTAGGCCACCTCGAAGTAATCATAAGTTGGCGTCTCCGATATCGATTAGTCAGAACTACTCACCAGATAATTTCGTTTTTCCTTATGGCAATTATTTCTCATCAACTTAATCTATATAATATAATGACTTTAATCTATATAATATGATGACTTTAATCTATATAATATAATGACTTTAATCTATATAAAATAATGACTTTAAGATCCAGCTGCTTTATTTCATGTGAAGAGTTTTCATTTGACGACTTGATTTAAATTTTTCATATAACCTTGAAATATAAATATCAAATCAAAAATAAAAAAATAAAGTCTTTTGATCTTCGCTTCTTAAGAATTAAACCTTAAACTATTCCAGTTGTTCAATTATCTACTTTCCTTTACTCATAGTTATGAGGTAAAATCAACCCACAAATCCTTCTCCCTTCCTCAGCAGCCAAATTAAAAGTAGAACAAGCTTCAAACTAGGTAAAAATTACTGTCGGACACAAGTCAAGGTTAATTCCAATCCCTCTGAATCGTTTTCGAACCCCTTCCGCGAAATTCAAGACTTTTCCTCTTCCAGTGCCAAGAACAGCGTAGTCAAGTCTCGGTTGAATGAGTTTAAGGATATCCAAATGATGATCTTCTAAATCTTCTAATCGAGGCGCGTTCCACATGAAGACAGCAGTGGGAAATATAATGATGGGGCCAGGTATCCAGATGTTGTTCACAGAAAACATTCCCTCGCCCATTGCCCAGATCTGCATCGGCGGCTCGATACTTGAGAAGTCTTTGGGAAGGTCAAAGTCGAACACTCGCTTTTTATTCACTGGAAAATCGATTGTTGCTTGGTAGGTTGGAACGTCGTTTGGCTTATTGATTGTTATGTTTGGCTTGTCTGAAGCGTGCCAACGTGTTTTGAATCTACCTTCTTTGTCTTTGAAGATGTCTTCAGTGGTGAATATTTCTTCAGTGAAGAATCTTGCTAGTCTTTTTCGCATTTATGAGGAAATGAATCAAAATTAGATATGGAAGATGAGTGATAGTTTTTTATTGTCTTAATGATTAATATTGACTTTTTGAAAAGATATCATCATTATGAAATCCTTTTTCAAATGTAAATAAAATAAAGCGATTTTAATCAAAAGATATAAACTAGACATAAATGACTTAGTTTCAACATTTTCATAATAAAACTTCCCATAACCAACTAAAAAGTGTATTCAAAAGACACTCTAAATACACCCTCAAAAATAATACAAAAAACATAAACTTTCCTTTCATACAGAGCCATCTTTAAGCGAATCATAAGAAAGCTCTTAGATTATCAAATAATCTAAATACCCCAAAACATCATCCTCTAACTAATCATCCAAATCACAAACCAAGTTCAACCCTCCCAGACTTCCAACTTAAATCAATTCAATCTAAAATGATTCAAAATAATATTCAAAATGGAAGAAAAGTCTCGAGCAATTTTAGTCTTAAACATAAAGCTCGACAACAACCGTAGCGAAGACCTCGAAGTCTTAGAAGACGACGAACCTGAAGAAGTCGCTGAAAAGTTCTGCAAAAAACACAAACTTCCAATGCACGTGAAGCAAGTTTTAGTGAAAAACATCGAAGACAACCTTGACGATTTCATAGAAGAAGAACTTGGAAATACCACGACTTTGCTTTCTTCAGTTGTTTCAAACATAAAAGCTTCAAACCAGTCAGTTAACTCTCATAATCGCTCATCATCTGCGAAAAACTACGGCGAGTTGCTTTATGACAAAGGCTTGATGATGAAGAAAAAAGTAGAGCACATGGTTCAGATGCACAAACAGACTATCTTGGAAAATGAAATGATTAACACGACCTTCACACCAAAGATCAATCATTATGTTGGAAGGACTAGAAACACTTCAGAAAAAATAGGGACTCATAAAAGGCATCTTCGGTTGTTGGAACAAAGCGAAATCTGCACTTTTAAACCGAAAATTAACAATAGACTGAAAAAAGATGGGAAAAGTAGAGATAAGTGTATTGAACTTTATAATAATGCGAAAGTTATTCAACAGAGAAAGGATGAAAAAAGTTTGAAGATGTAAAATTTAAGCAGATTCAATGAAACTTATACTTTTAGACCTAATGTTTGGAAGAAACAAGTCAATTATTCTCCTTGTAGGTCTGTTAAAAATGCCCAAAGTGTCAGTTTTTTACAGAAAATGAAGAATTTAGAGAATAAAAGAATGTTTGACTTGCTTAAACCTAATGCAAATGGATGTATTACTAAAGCTACTGTTCAGTCTGTTAGTCTTCCTGGGGATATGCATGAAAGGATTGGAAGAATTGTTTATGAACTTATTGAACTTGATGAAGAGTTGAACTTTGAAGAGTTTTGTAAAGCGGTTGAAATTTTAGAACAGGAGAATTTGAATCAAAGTACAAAAAGTGAGAAGTTTGTGGTGCCTGATGAATTTACTTAATTTAAATATAAAATTTTCTTATCATTGTAGGAGGTTGGGGTTTAGATATCAAAGAATTGTTTAATAATCACTCATGGAAGAATATACAACGATAATCACTATCAATCAAGGAATACAATTTATATTACCCGAGAACTACGAATTTATTAAGAACTTATCTCCAAAGTTTACTTATAGAATCGAGGCATTTGACAAAATATTAAAAACTAAAGTGGTTATAACAAAAGAAAGATTCCACCCAGAAGACTATTATTCTTGCAGGTCAACTCTCCAAGCACTATACCTTAATCAATCCCTGAAAAGCAAGCACTCTGTAACCTTGCTCAGAGTACTAATTCCTCCAGACTTCTCTAAAGACTACTATTTCTACTACATCACAAAATCGATGGAAACCAACTTGCTAATCCTCAGAAGGTCAGATCAATCACTAACAGAAGATCATTTGGCTTACTTCGCATACCAAATGCTAATACACACGCATACCCTTCACAGAAATGATGCAGCGATGTTCTATCTAACTCCAAAAAACATTCTAATAAACAGTGACTGCGAGTTAAAGTTTTCAATGACAATCTATTACCCTCTTAGTATTTTTTCAAGTACTCTAGAAAAAAACTCGCATTTTAATCACATTTTAATGCCTTACATTTCTCCTGAACTCATTTTTGATAGAAGAGGTGATTTTAAGTCAGACCTTTGGAATATCGGGTGCATTTTATTCGAAGCATTCAAAAAAGAAACTCTTTTCCCGAATCAAGACAGAAAAAAGTTTATTGCTTTGATTTTTAATAGTCTTGGAGGAGTTTCAAGTGAAGATATCGAAAAGGTCAGGAATAAAGAAGCAAGAGATTTCCTGAATGGACTTAAATTTGAAAAAGGATTCGAAATTTCTGAAAGACTTGAAAATGCGAGTCCGGTTTTTATTGACTTTTTAATGAAAATGCTTACATTTGATAGTGAAAAAAGGATCAGCAGTGAAGAAGCTTTACTTCACCCGTTTTTGTCGAGATTTTTTAATAAGAGTGATTTGGTTTTTAACAGCAAGATTGACCATGACTTCTGGTACAGCATCACTCAAATGGAGTGGCCTGAACAATTCTATCATTTGAAAGACCTCTCTCTAAGAGTGAATCCTTGAAAAGACCTTCGAGATTTTTTGGATTTTTAATAGTTTTTCATAAATGGACTCCAAGTTGCTAAAACTGATAAACCTTGCCCGTGTTTCTCCTGAACAGTACTTGTCACTACTCCATTCAGTTGTTTTTACAGGAGAATCAGCAGAAATAGATAATATTGTCTGGCCGACTACTTTGATTCCATCTTCAGTTACTGCAGTTGAGACTCTTCTGCAAACTACTCGGCCTGCTTTTACTATAGGCCACTTCAAAAGTGACAGTAAGATTATCCGGTCTCCTGAGTCTCATCCATTATTGGTTTCTCTGCATCTTTTGCTGAATCTTGAAGAACTCTTGAATAATACCTATGATGAAATTTGTCTGACTGCTGATAAACCTGAGGATATGGTTTTTGTTATAATTTCGTTAAGGAAATCGCCTTATAAGACACTTGCTTCTACACAGACAATTAAACAGTATCAAGAGAAATCAAGAAAAGTAGCTCAAGAAATTCTAGCCAGCCCGGACTTACGCAAGAAGTTCAAAGTTCTCTTCATGAAAGGAAATGCTTGGATAGACGAACTAGCTCGAATCTACGGCCCTTTCACAGGATACGAGTTAAACGAGTTTATTTCTTGGTTCCGGGCAGGGGAAAAGCAGGCTCCTAAGCTCAAAGCCCTCCCCAAGGCATTCGAGCCAAAAAAGCCTGTTCTTGTTTCTAAAATTTCTAAAAACGAAGCAGGAATCGAACCAGAAGGCAACGTGATGATAAAAAAAGAAGAAAGCTTAAAAAGGCAAAATCCAGTCGAGCAAGGAACTAATGTTTTTAACCCAAAGTCAGAAGAATCTGTGAAATTTACCTTTAAAGCGAAACAAAGGTTTAATGACTTGAAAGAAGTTCTGAAAACCAACAAAGGCTTCATTGATGAGGGTATTGTTAAGTCTTTGCCTGAAAGAGAATGCCTGGAAATTATTAAAGATCCTCCGATGTCCGTACCTGAAAAATATGAAGCTTTTCTGATTGAGGAAGTTTTGATACCTCCTCCTGCTGTCAAAACAGCACCTCCTTCAAAACCTTTGTTTTCGACGAACTTCCGACTTCCAGATAATTTAAAAATCAAAACAGAAACAGCCAAACAACTTTTGTCTAATAAACCTGACCTTTTATCTGAGCCTTATGTTCATAAATTTCGAGATGATTTCGACGCAAAAGCAGTAGGAAAGCCTGAATTCGTATTAAGACTTCCTAAACCTCGTGAAGAACCTTTAGTTAGAATCGCAGAACCGCTTGAAAAGCTGAAAAAGCAGCAGAAAGAAGAAAAAAAACGAATGGAAGATGAGGAAAAACTTCGAAGAACTCAATTATACGGTAAAATAAGAGGGGAATGGGTATTTGGCTTCAAGCCAGTCTCTTCTTTCTACGAATTAGGAACTGGCGAGCCTCACAAGCTCCTTCCAAAAGACGAATACCTAGAAACCTTCAAGCTCTCCTCACGAGCAAGCTAGTTTGAATTTAAATAAAAATGGTTAACGGAATATAAAATGGATGAAAATCACGAGATAACTTTCCCAAACTCAGAAACATTCGCTGAATCCTTATTAGACCTCGAAATGGGTTTAGAAAAATCCTGCACAATTGAGTCAATCCGTGAGTTAGTGAGTCTTTACTCAGTACTTTTCACATAGCGAGCAATCGAGTACTACGAGTCAATAAAAGACAACAAATACAAAGCCTACCACAGCCGTTTAAAGTCTTTACTCCTTCAAGATTCCGTCCAAAAAGTCTTAAACGCGTCTTCAAAGCCTTTCAATCGTCGAGCGCCGTTGACATCAATAGCCTTAAACCATTTAAAATCATCAGAGTCCACAAACGTCCTTCCTGAACCTCAAGAAGAACAAAAAAACCCTTTCGAAAGATGTGAATCTGACCAGAACATCGCCCCAAGAAGAGGCATCAAGAATCATTGTCTAAAAACCGCGGAAAAGCATATAAACGACAATTGTTCTGAAAGTCTCAACGCGACGCAACACGCGCTGGTCAACATCAGGGTTCAAGAAGAAGGCATTGAAGAAAAGATCAAGGCTCGCAAGAGTTTGAGAAGAAATACCCTCACCAGTCGCCCTGAAGGTGATAAAAGCGCAGGACGCGACAGGTATCAAGATGGACTCATCGAACTAATGGAAAAATACATGGATGAAAAAACATCGAAGGTCTCAGAGATCAGGCGGAATTACAACGTTCAGATGCAGGAAATACTTGAAATGGGAAACAGTCCTATTATCTTGGAAATCGTGAAACAAATGGAAATTTCAATGAACCAGGAAATTCATGACTTCTGTTTCGAACTTGAACAGAAAAAACTCGATGAAATCGCGAGGATTAGGCAAGTGTATATTCATTAAGTAGTGTATTGGTAGTTAGTGAGAGGTGTCTAGCAAGTTCTTCAGAAGTGAAAAGTTCTTTGAGAAAACTGCCTGGTTCTTTTCTTTCATGTTTCTTTCAACTCCTAGCATCAGGTTTTCTAAACAAGTCATTATCTCAGCTTTGAAATCATCAGAAAAACTCACACGGCTTATTACTTTTGAGCAGATTTCTTTGAACGAACCTTGACTCAAGATGATTAAACCCATCAGAGGAATTTTTAAGGACCATAGAAAATTTGACTCTTCGACTAATACGGTATCTAAAACTATTTCAGTCATTTCAGAGAGATTTAAGCTTGAAAATAAAAGATCAGAGTCTTGGGAATGGTTTAATAGTTTTATTAGTTCTTCGCATAGTGATGTTAGGGATTTTGATGAGGAGTGGCAGGTTTTTAGGTCTAAATAAATTTACTTGAAGATTTTATTCCACTTTTTAAATACTGCAGTATTAGGTTTAGAGTGTTGGGGTTTGAAAGAGAGAGAAGCAAGGGTGAATGATTCTTGGTAAGTGCTTCGAAGTAATCGAAAATATTGTCTAGAAGTTTTGAGTAAATCTATTTAAAAATACTGTGATTTCAGAATATGATAGTTTTGAGATCAGAGTAAAAGTCGCGTTGATTGAATCTAGGAAAGTGGAATCATTAAACACCTGGAAAACTCCAAAACAAACATAACCTCCAATCAAGAAATTTTTCATAATCCCTACAATTCTCTTTGATTTTCCTAGAAAATTACTGATTTCTCTATTTTTATTCGCTAAAAATTGTGAATACCTGGTAATCAAAGGTGCTATTTTTTTAAACATGATAACTCCATAAGCTGAATTTTCATTAAAAACAATTCGATTTCCCCTAACATCAGTGATTTCCTGCATCATCTTCAAAAATGCCGTAAAAGTTCTATCTTCCAAAAAAAACTCCTGACAAACCCCAACGAAAAACTCAGCCCTATCAATAAACCAGGTGAAAAAGTGACTTTGGGTGTTAATCGCGCTACAAATTCCTTGAATTTCTCTAAACAAGAACTCAAAATACTGAGGTTGTCTTTGTTCATTCCTATTAAAAGCCAGTTCATAAGGAGCCAGCAATGAGTCAAGTCCTTCAGTGTTCTGTTCATGAATCCAAAGTGAAGCCAAGACATGAAAAACTTTAGCCCTAAGTTTCGAGTCATGCAAACAAAGCGGGTAGTTAAGAAAATTATAAGAAAAGTCCTGAATCGTGTTAACCTGCATCAAGACCTTCGCCGAATAGTGACCTTTCGCCAGGTATTCAAACAGGTCGAGCACCCAATTGATGACCACTGGATGTGAGTTAAACTGCATCTCTTTAAAAATAAACAAAACAATCTTGTCAAGCACCTTCAACGGCGACTCACTTGAATCGTTGTCTTCTGATGAGTCTCCAAAGTTGTCCTCAGCAACATTTACCCAAAGTTTTGAATAAATCGTCAGATAGTTCGTACTGGCCACTGCCAAACATACTTCAGAAGGGTCTAAGTTTTGAATTATGTATAAAACTTGTTGAAGGATGAAACTGTTCTGGTCTATTGAAGACTTTGTTGCCTTGTATGTTAGAAATGATGAGGAAAGGAATAAAAGCCAGGCAAGCTGGCTTTCTGATTCAGATGTTCTTGATTTTGACCAGGTTTCTAAGACGAATGAGAAGAATTCTAAAAGGATTTGGAGAAATTCAGAGGAAAAGTAAAGACTGAAACTGGAGATTAGGTCTAAGTGGTCTTTTAATGGCTCTAGGTTGTCGAGAAGAAGGGATGGACTGGAATTTGAAAGGGTTGAAGCTATGAATGGCTTGAATAATGAAGAGATTATCAGAGAGATGCTTTGGGATTGGATCGAATTCGCTTCATTTGAGATCAGGTTCCAGATAATCATCGAACTGTTGTACTGGGAATAAATCGCATCTGAGGACTGGAAAAGTCGAAGACTGAACTCATGAAGACTTTGAATCCATTCATTGAAATATGGACTTTTACCTACACTCTGCACTTCAAAAGTTTCAATGAACATCTTGACTCCTTTTACAAATTCAGTCAATTTGTCACCTGTGAAGGTTTTTAATCGAAAAATATTGAAGGAAATCTTCAAATAACTATCAATAAAGTTAGAGATCTGCCCACTTAACATAAGATTTTTCACTTTTCCTAAACATCCCAAAAGCACCACTGCTTTAGTTTCAATAACATCAGAACAAGTAACACTAAACAGCACCTTATCAATAAACTTCAAAATTTCTTCATACATAACTTTCCACATGTTTGAAATTCGTGACTCTATCTCACATCCCTCATCCAAAACAACATCAAACCCGAAAGAAAGAACAGAAATTGCCAAATCCATCAAATTTTCCAATTCATTTTCTTGCAAACTTAGAAAACTTCTCAGAAGTTCAACTAAAAACAAGAAAATTCCTCCCAACATATTTTCCTGAAAATTTGTGACGAATTTTCTCTTTACTGGCAAAGATCTGTATTTAGTTGGTTGACTCATCTCGTTTATCAGCTCTTGGAAGAGGAAAAGTGATGGCAGGAGCTTTGAACGGTCGTTGTAAGCGAGAGTTGTCACTTGTTCTAACAAAGCTGCGCTTTGAATAAACTGATTCCAACCCAATCGGCAGATATTTGCAAGAATTTTGCATTTGCCGATCAGGGTGTAGTTCGGAGTGACTGATGTCGTCAAGAAAATTGAATTGAAAAACTCTTTGAAGAGGGAGGACTGGTCTGATATCGATAATGACTTCCATTTCTGGCTTAAGTGAGTTTTTATTGACTTTAATGATAAAAATTGAAGCTCTGGAGATGTACTTCGAAGGGATAGGATTAGAATTGATTGGAAATTTTCGGGACTGTCGAAGAAGGAAAAAAGTTTACCTTCTGAAAGTTTTCTGGTCTGAATTTTTGTTACTTTTTCGTCTGGAGCGTTGTAAAAGAGATCTTTTAGATTTTCGAGTTCTTGGTACTGGAATGGATCCATTTATTATAAGATAGTGTATGAATCGTTAAGATACTATTATTAAATGATAAAATTTAGTTTTCCAATTACTTCCTAGTTCAATTCTCATCATCTATAAAAATTAAATTCATCAAACTTATAAATCTTATCTTTCTATCGAATAAAGCCACCCTTATAAATTATCCTCATTCTCCAATGATGATTCTTAATAACCAAATCTCTGAAATAAATACTCCAAATACCACCCTTAATCATAAAATCCTCTCAACCCCTAAATCGACATCCAATCCACTCTCATACCATCTACCTTTACGATATTAACCAAAGCTAATACTACTGGCGCCACCAGGAGGTGCTCTAGGTTTATTAGAACTCCTCGCTTCATCCAACTGTTTCTTCCACTGTTCCTCCTGTGCCTTTTTAGCAGCTTCTTCTTCCTCCTTCTTCTTTTTTTCAGCTTCCTCTCGTTTTCTCCTTTCTTCTTCAGTTTCTTTCTTTTCTTCAGCTCCCCAGCCAAGAGAAAAAGTTGAATTTCCTCCAGGTTGTTGCCTTGTTCTATCTGCTCCACTCATATTTATCCACTATTCAAAAAAGCATTTACATATTAACTCATCAAAGGACTGTGTTTCCAAAGTTGTGGCTTGCGTCTAATGAAGCGAATTCAAGTCTTGGCGTGAATCGTTTTGGACGCATCTTGATCCGGGCTGTGCCGTTTCTGGCAGTTCGAGGAATTTGCTTGAGACTTTCTTCTTTGGAGAGAAATAACTCTTGTCGAACTGTGGGAGTCACTCGCCATGGAACAGTGCTTTTTACTCTTGGCTCGTCGCCGTTTACCCAGCTGACCAGATTTTGCATCTTTCGGAAAACGTCTTGACGCTGCTGGACTAGAGAACTTGTACTTTCTCCACTGCCTAGAAGAGTTCGGCATAGGGTGAAGTTTAAAATACTGCTTAGTTCAAATTGCTTTTGGAAAACCTCACATTTTTCCGTCACTTTTTCCAGGTCTTCCTTTCGCCCCATCATATCCATCACTGCATGAAAATCAATTTTGTCAGCTTTTTGCATCAAATCATCTCTGATTGACTGAAGTTGAGAAGCTACATGACTTGTTTCTTTTGTTTCTTTTTTTATTCTGTCTAGTTTCGAAGAATGAGAAGACATAAGTGAGTTGATTGAAGATATTTGTGATGAGATTTCACTAATATGATATTTTTGGTCTTTCACTTGCTGCTCATAAAGTATGTGAAACTCTTCGAAATCATCGGATTTCAAGAAACTTTTCAGTTTTTCTGAGTAAAACTTGACGTCGTCCTTCGAAGCTTTTTCCAAGAGGATCTCGTCATATCTCGTTAAAATTCTTTCAAATTCGTCAATTTTATCTCCATATTTTTTAACAGTTTCTTGACACAGATAAAGTGCAGGGAAGATTGAATATTCCAGATCTTTAAGTTCAGTGATTTTAGCGAGAGAAGTGATTTCTCTGTCAAGTCTTTCCACATCTTTTTTCCAAGGCTTTTTCGTGAGTTTCTGGCTGAATCTCGCGAGATGGTCTTTGGTGAGCTTGTTGTTGCTTTCGACTTTGTGGATGAGTCCTTTGAAGTCATCTTCAAACTTCTGGTGCTTTGCATGGACGATGTCTTTATACGTTAAAAAGTCCTCTTGAAGCATGAAGTTGAGGTCTAAGTAAGACTCGATGTCATATTTGACTCCTGTTTTTATTTCATCCACTTCATATTTTTTTATGAAACTTGGAAGAGTGTCTTCAAAGTCCACTACTTTTCTATGTAACTTGTCGAAAGACTCTCTAGGAGCTTTTAAACTCAGCTCTTGAGTCATCAGGTCCACTTGACTTTGAAAGGCGAATTGTTTGCATTTAAGTTTTACCTCGTTTAAGTCAGTCAGGGCAGCTTTTTCATCAAAGTTTTTCCGAATATCATCAAATTTATCGTAAAACTTATTAACATGTCCTCGAATATTCGAAATATTTTCATTTGTTTCACTTAAAATCTCATCAAGTCCAAGTAAACTTCCTTGAAACCCTTCGAATTTATCAAGAGTTTCTTGTTTGTTAATCTCAACTACTTCTTTCAATTCATTTATCTGGTCTCTTAAGTTGAAATTAATCATATTAACTTCTTTTAACAGTTCTTCTTTAATCACCATCATCAAAACAGCTGAAAATCCAAGAGCATCTCCTGAAATCTTCCTCCTTAACTTCAGGTCTTTGAAGTCTTGAACAATATTCATCATTCCCATCATCTGACCTTTAATCATTTTGATCTCTTCTTGCAAGGTCTCAGTTAAATTCGATTCAGACATTTTCTTAGAAATGTCTGTGGAAAAGAGCGAAAAAGACTCCAGAGTCTTCGAAGCTTTTGAGTTAGAAAATCGAATCAAATGCTTAGTGATAAGCGACCCTGAGGCTGAGCATTCAGCAGCCGCGGTTAATGTAAAGGTCGGATCCTTGTACGAGACCCGGCACGGAATTGCCCATTTCTTGGAACACATGCTCTTCATGGGCACCAAGAAGTACCCAGGCGAGAACGAGTACAGCAACTTCTTGACAAGTCACTCCGGGTACTCTAATGCTTACACCGCAAGTGAAAATACAAACTATTTCTTTAAAGTCGGTTCTGACCACTTCCGTGAAGCCTTAGACATCTTTGCTCAGTTCTTCATTGAGCCGTTGTTTTTAAGTGACTCTGTGGAAAGAGAGCTGAAAGCAGTGGATTCAGAGTATAATAAAAATTTACAAGATGATAACTGGAGAATTTATCAAATCTTGAGAAATTCACTTAGTGCACCTTTTAATCATTTTGGAATTGGGAATAAGGAAACGTTGGATGTTGAAGGGATTAGAGGGTTAGTGATTGAGTTTTATGAGAAGTATTATAGCGCGAATTTGATGAGTCTTGTGATTTATGGGAAAGAACCTGCTGAGAGTCTTAGAGCTTGGGCGGTCGAGTTGTTTTCGGCAGTGGTTAATAAGGATATTCAGATGCCTCACTTTGGAGTGCCTCAATTCGCAAATAGAGGGAAAATCACGAGGATAGTACCTGTGAAAGACTCAAGAACCTTGAAACTACTTTGGACCTTGCCAGAACAGGCTCAGTTATATCAGGAAAAGCCGCATTTATATTTGAGCAACCTACTGGGACATGAGGGCAAAAATAGTCTTTTGAGTTACTTGAAATATTTTAACCTTGCTGAAGAACTGACTTCTTCCATCGATGAAGACTTCAGCTCGTACTCTTACCTTTATATTGATGTCAAACTGACTGAAAAAGGACTTCAGCAATACGAAAAAGTTCTTGAAATTGTCTATGGGTACATCGAATACCTAAACCAGCACAATCCACAAGAATGGATTTTCAACGAGCTGAAAGCAGTGGCTTATTCCGAATTCACTTTCAAAAACAAAGAAGATCCCTTTTGGTACTCTCAAAAACTCAGTGCAAGGCTTCAGAAGTACCCATCATCGAAGGTCTTAACAGGAGCTGAGCTTTTTGAGAAATTTGATGAGAACCTGATAAAAGACTGCATAAAGTGTCTTGACGTTCAGTTTTTGCAAGTTTTTCTCATTTCAAAAGACCTGGACCAGTCGAGGATGTTGAAGGAAAAGTGGTACGGGACTTCTTATTTAACTGAAGATCTCGACGGTGAACTTCTGGCAAGATTAAAAAGTCCTAACCTGGACCTGACGGCCAAACAACTCGCTCATCCCCCTGTGAACCCTTACATCCCTTCAAGTCACTTAACAGTCGGCCTTTCCGAAAGCAAGACGCCATCAGAAATCCTGAGAAACGAGAAAACTCGAGTCTTTTATAAGAAAAGTTCCAAGTTCGACATGGACAAGGTCTACGGCCAGGTCCTTATTTCTTGTAACTCAGTCCGATTCGATGTAAGTGTCTTTTCTTATATTTTAGCAGAACTCTTCGTGAAGTTCATCAAAGAAAAAATCAGGGAAGAGGCTTATCAAGCCGAGATTGCAGGACTTAACTTTTCAATTGACGTTGATAAGTTTGGAGTTCGTGTTCAATTGAATGGATTTAGTCAAAAATTCGCATCTTTTTTTCAGTTCATCGTTGAAAGTCTCGCTTCTGCTCAAGTCGAGGCTTCAGACGAGTCTCTCTTCAACGACCTGAAGTCGCAATTTCTGCTAAAGTTCAAAAATGTTGACTTTTCGAAACCTTACGAGCATGTCCAACGGCTGGTCTATGAAACCAACTTAAGCGGCGGGTACTTCACGAATAAGGCCAAGTTGAAAGCTTTGGAAACGATGGAATTCGCTGATTTTGTCTGGTTTTGCCCGAGATGGCTGAAAAATGTTCATTTTGAATGGCTGGTCGTTGGAAACATTACAAGTGAAGCAGTGACTTCGATGGTTACTTCTAGTATTGAAGGATTTGAGAAGAGAAAACAATGCACTTTCATGACCACTGAAGAGTTTTCTACGATCAAGTCATTGAAAATCACGAAAAAGACTCAGACCAGGCTGGCCAGTCATCTGCCTGATGCAAGTGATACTAACTCTGCTGTTATTTCTCAGTGGCAAGTCGGAAAAATGAGTTTTAAGGCCCAAGGGGTACTTGCCATGATTGATAACTTCTTGGATGAGCCTTGTTTCGATGTTTTGAGGACTAAAGAACAGCTGGGGTATATTGTTTGGAGCTATAGTCATGAAATTAGAGGAATTCTCAACTTTGTGGTTTGTATTCAGAGCTCTGTTAAACATCCTAGCTTCTTGTTTCAGAGAATTAATGAGTTTATCAAGGGTATGGCTGAAGAATTGGAAAAAATTGATGAAAATAGACTTGAACAGATTAAAGTGGCTAGTATTAAGACTACTTTTAAGAAGGATTTAAGCCTCAAGGATGAATTTAACAGGTTTAAGTTTGAAGTTGATAACTCAAGTTATAACTTTAATAGGAAAAATGTGGTCAAGAAAGAAATTAGACAGACTCAGTTGAGGGAGTTTAAGGAAATGTTTTTGGATGTTTTTGTGAATAGACCTAGAAGACTTAATTTGCATGCTCTAGCTTTTAAAATGAAGGAGGATGAAGAAAGTGCTGGATATGATGGAGAAAGAGTTTTTCATAGTGTTTCTGAGTTTTGGAGAGAGAATGGAACCTGGCCTCAAGTTTATATTAGACAGGTTTAATAGTTAGATCTTTATGAGAGTTATGATAATTAAATAACAATCTGAAAATTAGCTAGACCTTTCTACTCTAATTTTCAAAAATCTTCATAAAATCTTCCTCACGATAATCTCAATAATAAAAAATGAGCAGCACCCTAAAAAAAGACCTTCTAAAGTTAAAAGCCTCAATTCTCCAACACCTGCAATCCCTAAGATCATCAAACACATCCGAGCTAAACATATCCTCTCAGCTATCCTTAATCTCAAATCAAATCCAAGATCGTAAGCCTTAAAAAGTCCAAGAAACCGCAAAGCGAGAAGAAAAAATAAGATCCTTAAATCAAAAAATCACTTCAAAAAAGGAAGAATTTTTCTTAAAGTGCCATCTTCTTCTATCCTCCTACACATCTCTCGAGACAAAACTAGAAGAAGTTCAAGAAGAGTTAGACCTTTCCTCAAACTGCCGTGATTTCCATTCAGAAAAAGTCCCTCTTCGCGAGTTGATCCTTTACAGTCTTCGCATAAGCGGGACCTCTTCCGCGCCAGCAAGTTGGAACCGAGTTGACGTCCTTCCAATGGCATTCGTGCCTCCATTTCCACAAGACCAAGACATAAAAGCGACAAAGCTTTACGAAGCAGATCACGTTGAAAGGACATCGAAGCCGACGATAACAATAAACAAGTTAAACGACCATCACCAAATAATCATCAGTTCCGTGCAAGGCTCTTTCATCCGCTACACCCTGGACGGTAGTTTGCCTTCTGACATGACTGGAACCTTCTACACTGAGCCTTTTATTCTGCCACAGGACTCAGATTGTGTTGTGAAAGCCGTCGCTTTCATGGAGTGGAAGCGAGAAAGCGAAATCGCTGCACTTTCTTTGCAAAATGCAAGCCTCGCAGCGCCTATCCGACTGGAACATGTGGCAGAGCGCCCTGCACATATTGTTACAAATAGAGGGCAGTTAGACTTGGGCCTTTTTTCACCTGGAGCGTCTTCTCGACTGTCAGATGACGACGAGTTTACTTCTCCTTTCCTGTCATTCGGGCGTTAATAATTGAAAACTTTAAATTTATATAAGCAAAACGTCACTTGTCGCTTTTTTCAGTTTTTCAACCCAAGTTTTAACTTCATTTTTCTTTGGAGAAGCGAATAAAAGTCTTCTTTCAGCTGTGTACCACTCGACTTGCCTGACACTCCACCAGCTGCCAGGGACTTTATCATGTGAGTCGTTTTTTCTTAACGTGAATCCTTCTGTGGACCTTGAGAGTTTTACTAGTTCTTCTTCTTGTACCAGGAAAATCTCAAATTCAAATAAATTTTGAAGTCGCTTTCCTGAACGACTCACTTGACTCACTTCATGAATTTGAAGAATGGGAATAAAAGCCAGAGGCGTTTTGTTGGAACAAGTCGCCGCCCAGCGAGATTTGTAATAAGCGAAGCCGTCGAAGGTCAGTCTGCACCATCGTGAGATGTACTCGGCACTCATCCCTGGTCGGTACTTTAAAAGTTCTCCTTCGTAAATGATTTGATCTGGCTCGTCTTCAGTTTTTGTGTAGCTTTGAACTGATCTGTTTAAAGAAATGTGAAAAGATTCAAGATTTCTACTTCTTTGTGAAGAGACACTTTTACCTCGTTTGGGTCTTGTTGAGATTTGAGTTGTGTGAAGTGATTGATTTTCTTGCACCCAGTGCTCTTCGTTTGAAGCTCGGCCGAAGAGGGTCTTTTCGCTGTTCTTTTCGAATTCTAAGTTGAAGAACTCGTTTGAGACTTCTGAAATTTCACATCCGCAACTGGAGCCCATTATTAAATATTTATTTTCATCTGCTCGTAAACTGTCCATACCAGTGGAAATGAAAATAGACGTCTACATAGTCGGGCGATTATTCCGCGTTGAAATCCTAAGATTCCGTCTTCTTTGTAGATTGAAGATATCGCTTTTTTCATTGATGTGCAGTCACTTCCAGAGACTCTTTGGTAGATTATCTTGGTTTTTAAGACGTCGAAAGGCTGTGTTATTAGAGTGGCTGAAAAACCTGCAAGACTTCCTGCCAGCATTGTGACTTTTGGATCTGATCTGTCTTTGGAGGTGACTTCGTTTATCATTTGAATGTACTTTTCGTAGAACCCATAACCTAGAGATGAGTAAGGCACTTCTCGAATTACAGTCGGCATCAGTCCTCGATAAAATCCTGGAATGCCTTCAGAATTGTATATTGTCTTCAGTCCATTACGCAGTCCTGAATATACTGAACAAGTAGGAGACTCCATCCTTACCTTCACAACTGATATCGGCATGCAAGCAATCGTCACAGCGACCTTTGCAAGACCAGAACAAAATCCAAGGACCCAAAATGAGTTTGCCGATGAGAAATATTTAAGCTCTTCCAATATTAAAAAGTAAGACCCAGAGCCTATGATAGCCCTGTAAACAGCTGGAGTAACTCCTCGCCACATGCCTCGAATTCCGTACTTGGACATCGCTAGTCTGTAACCTTCTATTAGACTAGCTTCTGATCGTTTAACCACAATAGAGTAAGTTTTCAACACATCAAAAGGCTGAAGAACGATGGCTGAGATGGTTCCTGCAATAGCTCCTGAGTTCCAATGAGTAAAACGACGAGAAAGTAATGAATCTGACATTAATTTTATTGATTCTCTATCTGATTAGAGCATTATAGTTGATAGTCGAAAATTAGAAGAGTTTTAGGTATTATTGTGACGTCATTAACCACATTTTAATGAAATGATTAGAGATCTTTTTGAAGGGGTTAAAATTTAATGAAACCTATCTACTTACAACTCGATGAACTTGGACCTTGGGTCAAGTTTAACACGCCTCCGATCAGTCCGAGACGCAGGGTCTTTTCTTCTGCTATACATCAGGGAAATAATCGCCGTGTTCGAACTGTTTACGTTAATTCGGCTAGTCCTCAGAGTTTGACACAAGATAATTTTTTAAAGGATTTACCTGAACCTCAAATACGTGAATTACCTTTGTTGGAACCTGTGATGAAAAATTCTGGGATAACTAAGCACTCTAGCACAGTTGTTCCTGAATTTGTTAATCGCTCTCTTCCTTTTAGCAATGAGTTCATAGCAGATAGTCCGCATGTCACCCATCAGTACTTCCCCTATCGACAAACAACAGTAAATTTCATGCAAAAGAGTTTCCGACCCCTTCCAAGTAAAAACGCATATCCAACAGTAAAGAAAAAGAGAAACTTTTCCTTAAGTCCAGCAACAAAGAAAAACTACGTGTTTTGGAACCAAAGAAAACTAGTCGGCAACAAGTTAAAAAAAGGAACTATTTAATTAATTTTCACCTCTGATACGTTTGGCTAGCGTCAAGTCTTTCACAAACAAAGTTTTTCTCTTGCAATGCGTCAGTATTAAATTCGTGTCTTCAAACAAGGTCTTGATGTAAGCTTCTGCTGCGTAGTGAAGAGACTCAAGGGCTGACTTTTTCCATTTGAAGTCTGGGGTTAAAGATACTGCGAGTCGTTTAAATGAACCATGTGGTATCGAAAATTTTCCTTTATTTACTTTAGAGAAATTTGATGAAGATTCCAGTGAATTTCTTTTTTCAACAGATAAGGAGGCGCTTTTCACTGAGGACTTTGAGCGCTCGTTGGTGGACTGAGTTGACTTGATTGGATCTTTTTCCATTATAAGAAGATTCACTGCCTATTGAAAGATATTCTTCATTATTAATATATAAGTGTATAAAGGAAAAGATAAATTTAAGAACTAGTTAATAAAATTTTAATTTAAATCATTCGTTGGGATGTATTTTATCAATATTTGTAGAATATTTCAATAGATTTATTTCGGTCTTTTCACTTATAAATGGTTCGGTTTGGTGCTTGCGAAGTGATCTGCCAAAATTGTCAGTTGTTTTTAAGACATACATCTAATATTTGGGATGATTCGAAGAAATGGGTCACACCTCTTGATGGATTTTGTAGTCATTGGAGTGTTTTTTTTAATGTTTTAACACGGAATACTTTTACACCTTGGGGAAGTCCAGATGAGATCAATTATCGTATACAAGTTAATTGTATTGAGTGTAATAGAAATTTTAACTGTGAATGTGGAGCTACAAGCTTTGATACTAATGAAGACTACTGGGAAATTGATTGCTGTTCGTATCAGTGCTTAGTGGGAATTAAACTTACTTCTAATTCAATAGATGATATCCTCCAAAATACGGGTAGGCTTTTAAGAGGTATTTAACTATTAGATTCATACATTTCATTTCAATGTTTTAAATGGTATTAAGAGAGAGTAGGACTAAATCAATAATTTTTGATATAAGATATAACTTTAAGAAGTTATTAAATTCATGTTTTTAATTATTTATGATGTCAATTATACAATTTACTCAATTGATATTTATCATCACTGTTTTCATCAATATTCTTTAATATTTGAATAAAAAAGCTTATAAAGTAAACTCATTGTGTTTAAACTGTCAAAGTTAAAATTTACTTTGATGTATCTGTTCCGAGTAGCTATAAAATTATAGATTTCGGAAATAAGATGCTTTTATTTTTTATAATTACTGTAAATTATAGATGGGAAATTCTTAGATAATTGATTGTCTACTTTGATTTGATGATCTTTGGTTGAAAACATAATCAGGAACTTTATTAATATATATTAAATTTATCCTAAGTAGATTTTCAATTTGATAATATATTGATAATAGAATTTTAATATTTTTTTTTAGACATATGTTTTTTATTACAATTTATTAATTTAACTTCTATTATATTATCATATATCTTTTTTACATATATTATTGAAAGTTAAGAAATTATGATCATGACAGTTACCTAAAATAGAAAGAAATTATATAAACTCTGATAAAAAATTTTATAATTCTAAATTAAAGGTGTGTCAGTTTATGAAAAGTTGTACAGTGGAAGCTGCTAAAATAGGGTACCATCGGCACCGAAAGTTTTACCTATATACGAAATTGCCATTTTATCCAATTTTTTAAAATTCACCATCTAGTTTCTTAATAATAGGTTTAAAAGCTGACATAATTATCTAAGTTTACCTTCTTTTATTCGCTCCCCTTGATTTAAAATCTGGTTAAAGCTAGTCATCAGATCACAAGAATTGTAATAAAGTTTGGCTCTTTTCTTAACATAATTTCTTATACTCTTTTAAATAAAATGTAAATCTTGTCAGTAAAATCATTTATACATACAAGATCTTCATCTCTTAACGCTTCATAATCCTTATTTCTTCAATAAAATAATAATAATTATCTAGATAGTTCATTTTCATTATTAGATTTCATCAACCAAGTTTTCTGTGCTTTAAACCCTCACAAGATTCTATTTTCAAACAATCGGCATCTTGTATAGTAGATTTCAGATTAATAATTGCTATTAAAATTGATTTTCTAGATTTTTAATATCTTTACTAAATGATTCTTATTTAGCTTACTGTTCATTAAATATACTTGAATTGCTAAAGGCACTTTTTTAGATTTCAGGACATTAGGACATGCATATTGCAGCAAGATTAAGATGAATAATCACCGGTTTATATAAAAATAGCCAGCGTTATTATAATTATTTTCTAATCGATAGTTCGAGAATTATTTTATATATTAAATCTTGAAATTTTAAATAATTCCCACGTGAATAGGCTTAATTCATGATGTAGATGTTTTTGAGAGGAAGGAAATTTTCCATCAGAGAATCCAATCATCTCAATATAAGAAATACTCTATATTCAAATAATTTGTCTATTTTTTCTCTCTAGGAAATTCTTTGTTTCATAAGCCCATTCTTTAAAATCTGAATAATTATTGAAGGATTGCTATTTGTTTAAATTTAAAACTTGGATTATCTAACTTAATATTATTTAAATAGAAAGGTTACGTTAATTTATAATTACTAATAATCTCAATTTTCTTCAGTAATAGATGCGGTTAGCATAACAATGATTCTATCTTCCAAACATTTAAGCCTGCGCTTATTCCTTAATGATTGATAATTTTTTAATGAAGCGCTATATAAAACGTTCTGTCTTATCATTATTAAATATTTTCATAAGATCACAACCACAGATTATCTCAAACTTTAGCTAAATTCTTTGTGTCATTTTCATTAACCATGGTAGATTCAACAGAAAAAAAATTAAGATATATATTATTTCTCTTCTAAAATGAAAGAAGCAAACTATCTGATGCTTTAAATTTTAGATCATTTGATCAAAGTCAAAGCTTTTCATTTTTAGTTTTTCTGATTTTTATGCAGCAGCAATTAGAGCTCTTTTTTAATTTGATATTAATTTTATGCTTACATCTGATTCTGTTGCAGTCTCTTTTTCGGAATGGGATTTATATAGAATTGAAAATTTAAACTTTTGATCTATGGTTAATTCAGCACATACTTCTTCTCAGATATTAATTAGAGGCGACTTATTAAAAGAATTTTAAATGATGGAACTTTTTCAACCGCACAGCTTTATAATTATGCAGAAGCTAACTATATACAGGTGAAATAATAAATAATCAGAGTTGAGACTCTTTACAAAAAATCTATCTAATTCATAGAGCTGGTCACTTTATAAGATGCCCATAATTTATTAAATAGTAAAAGGTTAATAGTATCTAGATATTACATTTTTGAAGTAAAAAACTATTAAATTCTAAATTTAATTTATCATAATGTATTTATTTTATGGAAAAACAACACATTATGATCACTCAAAAAACATTCCTAAAAAGTAGTCTTTTGAAAGATTGAATTCTCAAATTATTGTAGTTACTAAGAGATGATTCATAAATATTCATAAAAAAAATTGTCTACATATATTGAATCCAAAAAAAATTAAATAAAAATGTCTACTACATAGGTCTCTACAAATCGAAAAAAAATTTTACCAATCTTTTCACATTTCATTATAAATGGTTAAATACGGTGCCTGTGAATTTAAATGTAATGAATGCGGAATGTCTATACGTAATCAATCAAATATTTGGGATGATTCTGGAAGATGGGTTTCAGTAGCTAGCAGACAGTGCTCTCATTGGGATGTTGATATTAGTGTTTTTACAAGAAATACTTTTACACCTTGGGGAAAACCTGATGAAATTAGTTATAATGTCGATGTTAGCTGTAGAAGATGTAGGAGACGCTTACCTTCTTGTTATTGTTCAGCGACAAGTACTCATACTAACAGTAATAGTTGGAGACTTCAGTGTTGCTCTAACGATTGTGGAGTCGGAATAAGTATGAAACCAAATTCAATTGGAGACATTATTGGAAATATACTCCTTATCACTAATATCGTTAGATAACCTAAATATTTACTTCATTACTTGCTTTTATTTGTTGATTTAATCTTTTTCAAAATAATCGTATTAAAATACAACTATAATTGAATTCTTATCAAATAAAAATCCTAACTAAAGCAGAAAGGATTACCAAAATAAAATCCTCTAGAGTTTCAATAAACTCTAAATTCTATCTATATGAAGAAATCTAAAAATGAATGATTTTCGATGATTAATTCTATGAATTTTTCTATCTACTCCACATCTTCATCATATTCATCCTAATAAATGGCATTCCAATCAAGTTCCCTCCAAAACTACAACCAAAACTCTACCTGGCAACTTCAACTAGGTCAAAGACTCCTTCCCCACCTAAAGTCCTGCCTATCCACCCTTCTCCAATCCCACTCTCACTTAACCCTATCAGACTTCGGTTGTTCAGAAGGTTTAAATTCCGTAACCCTCCTTTCAGAACTAATATCTCACCTCCGTTCAACTTCTCAAATCCCAGTAACAATCCACCACAACGACCTTCCCTCCAATAACTGGTCAGCAGTATCCTCAGCAATCCACTCCTTTCCAACCTCCTACAAGCATTACCCAGAACTTTACTATTCCTTCCTGCCGCGTTCCTTCTTCGAGCAAGTCCTTCCGAGTAACTCGCTTCATCTTGGCTTCTCAGTTTTATCTTTCCACTTCTTATCAACTCCTCCTTCTCGTTCAGGCGACCTGCGAATTTGTTACCCGGAGTCAGAAGCCCAGGCCTTGGAAGACTTGAAGCTGAACTTAAGCCAAAGACTGAAAGAACTGACAGATGGCGGCTTTTTAGTTATAACCGCGCCGGGCAAGCTGGAAGGCGAAAGTTCGAACAACATGGAAACCTACATCGTCGATAGCATTAAAAGGATTCATGCGAAAGGACTGATAAGCCAGTCTGAATATAATGATTATGTCTGGCAGACTTATCCTCTTGACCTTCACCAAATTCGAAGAGTTTTAAGCCAAATGCCTGAATTTGAGGTAAAATTTCTGGAAATGGAAAAAGTCGAATGCCCTTTTTATCTAGAGTATCGGAATGGAGGAAGTTTCGAGGATTATCGAGAAAAGTTCAGCAATTTTCCTTCTGCTTTGATGAAAATCGCGTTATTTCGATGTCTTAAGGAAAGAAGTGATGATGAAAAAGAGAGAATTTTCCAAGACATGATGGAAGAAGTGAGAAATTTGATAACAGATGAAGAAAGCTACATTTTAATGTACACAGCAGTGCTTCAAAAGCAGGTTAAAATATAGAATATTAATAATCATGTCCTTGGAAGAGATCCTCAGCAACTACGACCACTTCTTCTTCGACCTAGACGGGGTGGTCTGGGAAGGTGAAAAGCTTCTTCCAAATGCAGCAGGTCTTCTTCACCACATCGAATCACTTTCCAAGTCAATTTATTATTTTTCAAACAATACAAACCATTCAAGAAACTCTTTCTTTGCACTCTTCAACAGACTAGGCCTACCAGCAAGTCTTCCAAACATTCTCTGCGCCGCATACAACAGTGCGCTTTACCTGCAGTCAACAATTGAACCAGGTAGTAAAGTCTTCGTGATCGGGCAGACGAATTTGTGTGATGAAGTCGCTGCTGCCGGGTATCAAGTGATTTCTTCTGTTCCTATGGAAAAAATCAAGATGACTACAACTGAATTAGGAAGACTTGAAGTGGACCCTGAAGTAAAAGCTGTCGTTGTCGGGTACTCTGCTTGGATCAATTTCTATATTTTAGCTTATGGAGTCAATTGTGTCAATAATGGAGCTGTCATTGTCACATCGAATTATGACCCTTATGATAAGTTTGGAAAATATTATATTCCTGGAGCTGCTTGCACTGTTGAGTTTTTGAGATATGCTACTAAGGCTGGATTTGTTAATGTTGGAAAACCGGAACCTTGGGCTATTAATCGAATTATTGATAGGGATGGACTTGATCGCAAGAGGTGTGTTATCTTTGGAGATAAGATGGTGACTGATATTCTGCTTGGTGTCAAAGCTCAAATAGGATCAGTTTTGGTCTTAACAGGAGTTGAAAACAAAGAAAGCTACAAAAAATACGATTTCCAGCCAGACTATGTGCTGAATAATTTAGAGTTTTAAAAAAGTTATCTATCTACGAATTAAATGGAAATGAGTAATCACGATAAACAACTTCTCTACTTTGTATATCAAAAATGATGAACCCTTTAATTCCAAAAGTGTAAAATTTTCCATCAAACAACACTGGGGGTTGAACCTGATTCCAGTAGTCACCCGCTAAAGTTTCATTTAATTCTGCGAGACTTTTAATTGAATTCGCCGAATATTTTTCGTCTATTATAATTATTTCATTCTGATTCAAAAAAATCATATTTTCATCATAAGAGACTACACCTGACCCATAAGTGATGCTTGATTCAGTATAAATTTCTCTTGTTTCCTTTGTTTCTAAATTTATGATTTCACAACTATTCTGAGCATCAAAAGAAAAGACATGCAACTCTCCTCGATGCATACAAGCAGTGACTCCATATCGCGGTCTGATCATTTTAATTTCAAAATGATTTTCAGGTTGATTCAATGGGTATGCGGTGATAGTATCTAAAACAGTTGATTCTCTCATATTTTTTTTAAACCTTCCTCCAACAATATAAAGCACGTCATCATGTATTACAGGGTAAAACAGAGTAATTTGCATTTTCATCTGAGCTATTACTGTAGTTGTTTTAGTATCAATAGAAATTTGGTAAATGTTTTTACTATTTATAGTCCCACCAAGAGTTCCCCCTAAAACAATGAAAAAATCTTTCCACTTAAATATCCAAAACGGGCGCTTTAAATTAGGTTCGACTTGAATATCTCTGTTGATCATTGTATTTGAACTCAAATCAAATTCACAGATGAAATTATCTTCATTTGCTATAAACACCTGCTGGTTTAAATGCTCGAGACTTGGATCTATAAAGATGTTGCAGGTATAAGGTGGATTTAATGGATTTTTTAAAATGTATACGTTGTCTGATAGAGAATCTAAAAGGTTTTGCTGCTTTCTTTCGATTTTTGAGATCAGATCATTTATATAAGATACTGGACTTAAGTCCTCGGCTTCTTCGTCTTTCCAAAAGTTTTCAAGTTGATTTGCATCTAAATAGACATGCTTGTTGTGGAGCCTTGCACAGTCTCTGCAGATGGAGAGTTGATTGCATGTGCACATTAAGTTAGCAGATTCTGAGCAGTGGACACATTTTACATCGTGGAGCATATTTATATTTATTCTATATAAAGAGAGATTATGTTTGAACCTTATTCATAAACCTTAATAATTCGTTAATAGTGAATATTTCGGTTTAATGTTAATGGCTGCAGACTATATGATAATTCGGATCTAAAAGATAGTTAGAAAGTCTTGAACTACTTTGAAGTGACTCTAAATTTCACAAAAAAATTCAACATAATTTCAAATAAACCTTAAATAAGCTAATCTATTAATGAAAAAGAGACAACATCTAATTATTCCGCACAGAAATAAATCTTTTCCTATTTTTTTTAAAAGCTTTGACCATAAAAGGTACTCCATAAACTTCAAAAATATAAATAACAATGCTTCCACCAATAAATATTCCAAGAATTGCCCATCGATAGCTCATATAACAATCACTGTACATCTCTAATACATAAAAGGTCGCTTCACTTCTATCCAAGATAAGATAAACATCAATCACAAGGAGTATAAAAAAAGCAACCAAAAAAGGTATATTTTTATATATCGCTTCTCTATAAGGTTTCCCGAAGCTAAACACAGCAGCGATGATGATAAGTTGCGACCCTCCCTGACAAAAAATCGCATTTCCCTGAATAGTAGGAGCTCCCCAATTGACATAAGAAGGGTTTTCATAGACTTTGTCAACATCATACCAAGAGAAGCTTCTCAAAGCGAGTAGCCCAGCAAGTGTGATGAGAGTATTAACAACCATCATTCCGAAAACACTTATCAAGATCTGCGGCGACAAGACTGACCCTGGGGGCAGATGCTTCGACAGCCGATGATAGGGAAGACTTGCTGCCATTGTGAAAGTCAGAGGGAATACGTTGATTGCGTCGTAATAAATGTATTGATTGTTGGTAAGGGCAGTTTTTTCGTAGTGCATCATGATTATCACATGCAACTCTAGAATGCTGTAAGCCACTATGAACTTAAAGGACTGGAAGCAGGTTACTAATGAACAACGGCCTTCTTGTAATATGTAAATTATTGAATTGAGGTCTTTTGCACTGAAAGGTGCTGCTATTGAAGCTTCGGCATCACTTAGACTTAAACCAACGTCGGCTTGTTTTAAAGCTCCACAGTCATTTGCACCGTCACCGACCATGGCGACCATGACGTCCTCAGTTTGAAAAGACTCGACTAACATGATTTTATGCTTTGGAGTCATCCTTCCGAAAACTTTGCAGTTGCTGGATAGTTCTTCGAAAAGGCTTGGATCATTATTTAAAAAGTACTCCAATAAATTCCCGCTTATTGCCAGCTCAAAATTTTCCTCTTTCGTTTTCAAATTGTTTAAACGGTTTCCATGCTTATCAGTCCAAACAACTTCATCATTAACATAATCTCCTGTAAAGGCCTCAGCCCTGGAGTCAACAACTCCAACAGTTTTACCTACAGTGAGTCCAGTATAAACATTATCTCCTGTCGAAATCGTGCAATGAATCTTTTTGCTTCGTAACGTATGAATAGTCTCAACTGCATCATATCTTAAAAGGTTCTCCAGCACTGGAAAACCCAGAAATTTCAGCCCGTGTTCAATGTCCTCGAGTTTCATGTTTTCATCGAATGTTTCAAGGACTTTATATCCGCAACCTAGAACCCGCATACCAGCCTGGGTGTATTGATTTAAAATATTGTAGATTTCACTTTCTACTGCCTCGCAAAGAGGGATCAACACTTCGGGAGCTCCTTTCACGAAGAGATAGTATTCTAATTCAATCGGAACTACTACTGCCATTCTTTTGAGTTCTGGGGAAAAGTGGTAAATGAATTGACTTTGAAGAATTTTTTTTGAGGATGGATCGATCACTCCTGCTTTTCCTTCGTGAGTTGAGACTGCTGTCCAGTTAAGACCATTTAATATCGCAATTTCCATAGGATCTCCGTAATAAGAATCTTGCAAGTACGCCAATGAATGACATGTGGCCAGACACTTCTGAAAAATGTTCGAAAGTTGACTCGGGTCAGAGTAGGCTTTCTTAGTCTGAGCATCCAGAGTGAGTACCAAGGTCATTTGATCAGTAGTCAAAGTTCCAGTTTTATCAAAACAAATAACTGACACCCTTCCAGAGGCATTAATCGCTTCTCGATCAATACAACTGATTCCATTTCTTTTCAGTCTTCCAAACGAGTAGCTGATTCCTATAGTGAAGCTCAAAGGAAGAATCGGTGGAATAGCAGTGCTGATGATAGTTAAATAAACAAAGACGAATCCAAGACCGTCCAGCCCGCCATCAACCAGCGCTTTTATATCAATGCAGGTGGCAATAAGTGCTATTATGGTAAGAAATCCTAAAAATATAAAGCATTCTTTCACAAACTTGAAACGATTCGGCCTGGGATGCAAGATCCATCTAACAAGATCTCCTTTTGCAGTGCAATACCCGATACTTATGACTACTGCTCTGCATTCCATGCTGCATTCAACTGCTCTTGTTCCTGCACTCAGAGTGTAAAGTTTATCATTGTTGTATATATTGTTGACCATTGGAAGCGATGATTTCATTGAAGGCTGAGACTCACCAGTTAGCATAGTTTCATCAACAAGACAAAATCCTTGAATCAAAACCAGATCACAGGGAAATATCAAGTCTCTCGAAGGTATCAAAATATCTCCAGGAACCAAATCATTGCTAAGAATTTTTTCGATATTACCATATCGAAGCACAGAAACTTCACAAACATACCTCGCAAGTTCCCTAATTTGTGTCATATTAGTCTGTTCGTAGTACACATTGAGAGTTACAGTGATGGCCATAATTATGAAAATTGCGGCAGAGTACAAGTAATATAACTGAACGCACCAAAGTATGAGACAAAACACCTGAAATACAAAGAAAGGCTTGAAAATCTCATCAATAGTACTACTGAATAGACTCGGGATGGTAACATCGATGACTGATTCACCGAACATGATCTGTCGTGCTTGTTTCAGTTGAACTGAAGTGATTCCTTCAGTTTGTTGATGAAAAACCTCGAATTTCAGCTGAGTGTTGAAGACTAAAGGAGTGAACTGCTCGAGTGACTCTTCATAATAAAAGTCTTCATGGAGGTAGGTGAAAGTTTTATATGTTTTCATTGTCATAGGGCTGGAAAGGTTTATTGCTTGCTCTGGAGCCTCTTTTGTAACTATTGGAACTATTTCTGCATCAAATCTCGGCCTTTTCACCCAAACATGCGTTGATGTTTTGTGATTTGCTTTCAGGTAAAAGAGACGACGGACTTGCACTAACCACCGATAAGGGAGGTAGAGGAGACCCAGGGAGATTATAAATAAAAAGACCAAAAGAATGTCAAGGATCAGCTTGCTTCGTAGGTAGATGTATTCCACTGAATTTGAAGGGTCTTGTGAGAAGGTTTGAAGCTTCTTGATGTTACTTTTCATTTATATTCATCTTTTATGGTAGTTTTAATTTTAACCCTTGCCTTTATCAGATCCAATATGGTCTAATGTTTAGGTAGCATCTAATTTAAATAAACCAAGTTAATGATACCCAGAGCCAAAGTTCCCGCTTCAAGTCACAGGAACATTCCCAACTTCTTACCTAAGATTTGTTGAAAAATTTACTTTAAAAAGGAAAAATTTCAATTTTAGTCTTATTTATGAAAAATTATTAAAAACCTGCAAACTTTTCATCTTCTTCCTTCTATAGTTCCCAACTCTAATCTTCTCAATTGCAAGATTTTTTTTCATATCATTTTGATAAGCTTTTGCTTCCAGTCCACAAGATTCTTCAAAAGTTTTCATAAACAGGTCCTCATCAACAAAAATTCCTAAAGTTGTTTGATTTAAACCGTTCTTCATTGTTCTGCTCTGATTATCCCAAAAATTATTGATCAATGTTTGAAGTGCCTGAGTTTTTCCTAAAATTGTTGATCGTCGCTTGCGTTTATGTCCTGGGTCAAGAGGTTCAAGGTGGGCATATCTTCTGCTGCAAGTCTTATCAATTGCCATTTCGCGGTAAGGAGAATATGTTTCTTCTGTTGAAATAACTAGACGCCTTTTACTATGGGATGAATGATGGAAATTGGATTGGTTTTTCACTTTTGGTGGACTGAAAGAGTTGGAATTCATTGAAAGGTTTCGAGATTTTATAGGGGACCGAGAGGTTGCTTTAGTATTTTTGGTTCTTTCCGATTCCATTAAGTTTATTCATGCATTTTGAAGTACTAGGGATTATGATGAGAAGAAAATGAAAATAGCCAGGAACTCAGAGAAAATAACTTAATTCAATTGGATCTTTTCTAATCTTTCTTTTAATCAACAACCTCTTCAAAGGCTAAATCCAAACTAATAATTATTAATATAAAGCAAAGCTGAAGAATCATTATTCCAAGCATTCAAATCACTAAACTCCTCAGGTCTTTCTTTTTTTTTGCGATAATGAATAGTCCTTATTTTCCATGATTTTCTCTCTATAATTTTCGGCTTAACAGGTTTTGAAACAGTGCAAAGTTCTGAAGTTTTAACTAAAATCTTGAAAATACTATCAACTGGAGTTTTGGCTCTTTCATTCTTGAAAAACTTGAAAGAGTTCATCGGAATCACCAATTCTCTTGATTTTAACCTTGGAGAAGGACTTGGAGATGGTGTCTTTACATTCATCGGCTTGTTAAATGAACTGGTTCGAGTCTTTTCTGCACTTCTATGAACGAAAAACAGTTTATCTTGAATTCCCCAGGTAGGCTTTTTAAGTGCTTTATAAAAAGTCTTGTTTTTTATTTTGACTGATTTATTTTGTGACAGATGATCATGACTTTTACGGAAGTTTTCTTGGGGAAAGTCTGTAGGGTTTGCAGAGAACCTATCGTGAAAAGTTTTCATATTTATCTGAAAATAGTTGAAGTTTATGAGTGGATCTTTGTTTTGAACATCTTGGAATGTAAAAAACAGTAGATTTATTGAAGAGTAAAGAATTCTGAGGGAAAAAAGTGAAAAAATCATAATATGTAACTTTTTAGTTTTTTAAGATTTACCCTTTGAAAAAAATTGTTGTCTAAAACTTTAATTTTATATTTGAAAATTTAGAGATTTTTTATAATAATTAAGAAATCTTCAGTTTGGAGGATTTTTTGAGTTAATTGATTTAAATAGAACTCTTTTCGTTATTTAAACTAATTGAATTTCTTTAATTTGAAATGAAGTCGAGCCCTATACTTCAATATGGATGAGCAAGGACTCGCTCCTGGCACTGAAGAATACAAAAAGGCTAGAAGAAGAAGACAAAATAGAGAAAGTGCCTCAAGGCTTAGAGCTTACAAAAAAGAACAACTCGAGACTATTCAAGACAAATTGGATAAAATCAATGAGGTCAACAGCAAAATGGAACTGGAAATAAAAAAACTACAAGCTGAGAATTTAGAACTGAGACAAGAAGCCATCATTAACAACAAAATATCATTTGTTTATACCAAACTTGCAGTTCTTATAAGCGTGTTTGCCATTTTCACAGTTCAACAACTCATGGCATATACGGGTGACTCTCCTAGCTGGACCAGCACAGGTATATTAGGCTTGATAGTAATTTTTATAACATTTAAGAACTAGACTAGACAGCAATTCAATGAAGAGTGTTATTTTATATAGTTGAATGGAAAGTTCGAATATAAGTGCGGATAGTGTAAGTAAACTTCAATTGACTTTCTCTGAAGATCCTAATGATTTAAACAATAGAAGCATTGACTTTGAAAACTCAGTATTAATCAACTGCTCTCAGTCGAAAGATTACTCAATTCAGCAAAACTTTTTCAACTTAGAAAAGGACTTAAAAGAACTTTCTAAAGAAGTTCACGAATTAAGAAAAAAAAACCTTCATTTAACCGACACCCTAAACTCACTAACCCAAGAAAAAGAGCAGCAAAGCCAGAAATACAAACAAGACCTTGAAATTCTGTTAAAAAAAAACAACAAGCTAAAAGAACTAATAGAAACCGAAAGAAAAAACTCAAACAAACAACTAGAAAAGATAAAAACCGAGCTCATCAAATCTCAAAAAGCCTTAAAAAAGCTCTCAAGTTCTTCAGAAGCCAAAATAAAAGATCTTCAAAAAGAGCTAAACAGCAAAAAAGACAATTTCGCTTTCGAACTCCAAAAAAAAGACAAAGACGTTCAAGACCTGATGTCGCGAATAAAAAACATCGAAAGTAGCGCAAGTCACTACAAGTCAAGCAGTTCTCTCAACCAGTACCATTCAGGCAAGGCCCATTTAAAAAAAACTCAATCATCGCTGAGTACCCCGAAGGCCAGCATTTCAATTGACCAGCTCAGCGAGATCATTGTTGGACTTGAGAAAAACCAGGCGCAACTCAAGGAAAGGATGATGGTCGAAGGGCAGCAAAGTCACATCAATAAAGAACTGCAGGTTAATGAAGCTCGACTTGATGAAATTCGCGAAATGCAGAAAAAGATTCTTAAGGCAAAGCAGAAGTTTTAATGAAGACTTAGTTATATTTAAAGATTATGGAAAATAATGAACCTATTGAAGTCACTGAAAAACAGGAAGAGGCTCCTTTGAAGGAGGAGGAAAATAAAGAAGAAGAAAATCCTGATGAAAGTGTGGAAAATAAACCTCCGAAAAGAATCTGGCTTACTCCTGCAGTTAAGAAAATTTTAGTTGGAGCTGGGGGAGCTGCTATTTCAGTTTTTCAACTTCTAGCGATTATCACTTTTTTCACTTATTTCTTTGGAATATCGGGAGCTTAGGAGATTTAGTTCAATAATATAGTATTCTTAAGATATCTAAATCATAAGTTTTGTCTTCTATCGAAATTAAAATATGACTAATGCTTACATAATAGCTGATTATTTTATTGAGCACCAGAAGTTTAGATGAGTATTAGGCAATTATGATTTTCTTATTTAAGCCTGAAATAAAAAGATCTCTTTAAGATCTTTCTGAAAGATATATTCAATAAAACAAATATTTTCAACTTCTGATTATCTTTTCGAAATATTTAAATATTCAACATTTCATAAGACAAGTAATTATTCTAATGCAAGGTAATTTAATTTTCAAGGCTAAATCTGGATGGTCGAATATAAATGGAAGAATTTTTTGATACACTTCCTGTTAAAAGAGGAAGACCGAAGAAAATCGACTTGTTAAAGCAAAGACTTTCACTAAACCCTCAAGACCAAGAAATAGGTAAAAAGTTAAAGCAGTTATCTTCAATTCAAAGCGAATACCTCAAGCATGAATACACACCAAGACTTCAGTCCTTCATATGGAATTCACTGAAATCCTTGGACTTGCCCGAAGGTTCCCAAGGGGTGAACCTGGTGGAGATATTCCAAGAAAACGCCAAATTCTTCATGATAACCGAGCTCGAATTCGTGGCGCTGTCCCAGATGATCCAGCTTGTGGACATCGACAGCCTAAGCATCAGCATCGAGGAGCTGATCAAGATTTGCAGCTTTATAGTGAAGAAAAGAATGGAAAGCAACCCGATAGTCCTGGACTTGCTTGAATGTAGAGTTAGACAACAGTACAAAAAATTCGAAGAAAATTTGATGGTATTCGACAAATTCTTAGAATTTGATATTCGGGATTTAAACTTAAAGTATGAAGATTTGCAGAAATCTTACTTGAGAGATGTGAATTATACCTTTTATGTCGATCAGATACTTAGAAACTCTCCACCTTATTGCTGTAAAAGTGCTGTCAAGGTCAAGAAACATGCGAAAATTTCGCAGAATTACTGCAAGGTTGAGAAAATTGAGACTTGTCAGGATGTTGTTGTTAATAAACAGAATTGTGACTTTAAGAAACTGAAGCCTGTTCATTCTCGTGATGGGAATTTGAAGGACTGCACTTTGGATGACCGGCAAAAGGCTTTGGACTTCTTGGACGACTCGGATTTCTTTAGTGGGTATTACAGGAAAACTGATTTCGATAACCTAAACTAGCATAAACTAGATTAAATTAGGAGCATCGGACTTAAAATTAGAAAAAATCTTTGAGGATGTTGTTTGAATTTTAGGTTTATTTGACTTGGATTTGATCTTTTTGAAACAGGTGTCTTATTCTTTTTCTAATTATGGGAGGATACTGTAAAAAACTGATAATTAGTTTAACTAAGAAATAAAGTAAATTTTTAGAACTGGCTTATATTCAATTTGTGAGAGTCATGATAGGATTTAAAGATTTTCTATGATATTGGAATGGAATTTACGATGAAAAGAACAATTTTTTATAATAAAAACTTCTAAAATTATTTTGAAGAATTCTGCAGAATTAATCTTTAGAATTTTTTATAGACTTTTTACAAATTGCCATCATTTTTCTGGTAATCTTAAATCTTGACATCTGCAGACAGATATCAAAGACTTCATTAAAATCCAACTGATTAGCTTAATTTTAACTAATAAGTGTAAAAATTTTCTGAATTCCCTGAAATAAAATTTTTTGATTTAAAATATTAACAAACCTAATACTTAAATCTCATTTGTCTTGATTTTTTGTTTCCTCCGAGTCCCCCTCCAAGTCTCCTTGGAACCCACCCTTCCTGAGCACCAGCCCTCATCCAGTCCACCATAACTTTTTTTTGATCAACAGCCATTTTATGTCCATACTACAAAACCCATACCCTATAAGCCTGTTCAGCAGAGTAACTATCCAAAAATTCAACAAAAGCATATCCATTCGACTCGCCGGTAACAAGATCTCTAACAAGAGTCAAACTAGCAATATCCCCAAATTTTCTAAATTTCCTATTCAAAGTTTCTTCATCAGTGTCAAAATCGATTCCATAAACAAAAACAGTTCGATGAGGAACTCTAATCCTCTGCGGTTGAGGCGAATCTATTTAATTTTACATTCGGCATTCAAAGCTTTTTTCAGTCCCTTGTCATGAAGTTTTCTTTTATACCTACATCCAGGGTTTCCAACCTTGTAAACATTATACCTTTCCATCAATTATCCTTATCTAATAGAAGTTAAACTTAGAAGGATCCTTCCTGAACCTGCATCTGTAAATGTCAAGCCAATGCGAATGGCAGTAGGTCCATTCAGTCGCTTGTCTGAAGTAGCACTTTAGGAAAGTGTCTCTTTCATAAGCGCATTCCTCGTTTTCAGTGATAAACCTGTTTTCATATTGGAACTCACTCGGTTCTCTCAAAGAGTAACAGTTATGCAGATTTTCAAGACGTGTTTTGCACTCTTTGAATATCTTTTTATTGGTTTTTCCTACTTCTCCTTCCACGCAGTCTACAAGAGCTTTGTTGAAATAACCGCAGTAGTTGTACATGTTTCCCAGATATCGGACTTCTGACTCTAGCTCCACCTCGCGAGGTTGGAATCGCTGTGAAATGTGAGGAATTATTGGCTCTTCTGAAGGACCTGCGACGTATGCTGGGTATTTGAACATCTTTATTATGATTCATTCGAAGTGAATCGTGCTAGAAATACTGATTTTTTGATGGACTATTGTGATTATTTTATTCTTTCTGTAGTTGGATAAGGTTAAGTTATTGAAATTATTTAAAAAGACTTAAAATTTTTGAAGTTTAAAGATTATTAGATTAATGTATATTCGGAAACTGAAGCTGGTAAAGACTTTCTTGAACTGATTCTTGAACCGTTTCGAAACCGTGAGGGATGATGTCTGACTTGTCTACTCCTTTTATGTTTAAGAGCTGACTTTCGACATTCTTTTTATTGTCAAATGTTTGTCGAAATAACAAGACTAGAATTTTAAAACCTTTGTAGTCTGATTCGATAAGTTCTTCTAGCTCGCAAAGGCCTTGAAGAGAAAAACATCCTCGGATGTTTTTTAAGTAATAGTCTAATAGCTCGCTTTTTGAACGGCTTTTTTTTATTAGTTCTTTTGTGATCACTTCTTGTTTTATCACGTGGGCGAAGTGAAGAGATCGCATTGAGTTGATGTAGTCGAAATAACCGGTTTTAGCCTTGCAACGAGAGATGTGTAAACTGATGAAGACTGCTGAGTTGGATTTTGTTGCAGGGAATATATTCAGGAATTGCTTCAGAAGTTTTGATCTAGACTTTTCTATCTTTTTTAGGATTAGATTTTGCAGGGTGTAGGTGGAGAGAGGAGGTTGCGAGACTAGACTTGAAATTATGCTTTCATCGAATTCTCTATCGGCAAATGTGACTAATTCATAGCTCTTCGATAGTTCTTGACTTGGGTAAATGACTTTAGATGACGGCCTACTTCCCATTATTCAAAGATCTTGCAGTTCCAAAGATATGATCATATCTAAACTTAAAGTGAAGAAAATCATTCATTTTTAATAACTAATCCTTTAAAGTCAATAAATATTTACCCAACTGTAAACTTTTATTCTTTAATCAATGCTTTGAGAAAATGTCTAAAAACCTTGTAAAACCCTTAAATGCTATAAATATGGGCTGCTGTCCTGCAAAAACCTTAAAATCATCAAAAAAGCCCTTAGAAAACGACCATCTCCAAACAGATCAAAACCCTGCAAAGCAACCATCTCCAAGATTAAACCAATCTCACTCAAAACTTCCATCCTCAAGTTCAGTGAACCCAGTATCCGAAATCCCATCAACCCAAATTCCTTCAGAACAACCTAAAAAAAAAACACTCAAAATCACTCCATCCCATTTCACAATCTACAATGACCAAAAACTAGAAAATTCTTATGAAATCCTTCAAAAGCTCGGAGAAGGTTTCTACGGTTACGTGCGTTTAGGAGTCCAAAAAAGCAGCAAGTTAAATCGAGCAATAAAAAGTATTGAAAAGTTTCGTTTTACTCAATCCTCCACTGATTCTTCTCCTTTTCGCAAAGAATTCGAAATTCTCCGAAGTCTTGACCACCCGAACATCGTGCAAGTGTTTGAATGTTTCGAAGACAGTTGGTACATCCACCTGGTAACTGAGTACATCGCAGGGGGCTACCTGATTGACTACATTATTTCAAACAGGTTCTTTTCTGAGGAAATGGCAGCCAACATCATGAGGCAAGTCTTCAGCGGAGTGAGTTACTGTCACAAGCAGCAGATAACTCACAGAGACCTCCAACCCAGCAACTTACTGATGGAGTCCTCGAATCCTCTGACTATAAAACTCATCGGTTTCGGAAATTCTTCTTTAATGTCGCAGCTTTTAAGCTGCGACTTCCGACAGTCAAATATTTCATTTTCATCTCCTGAAGCACTTCTCTCTAATTCCTTCGACCCGAAATGTGACTCTTGGAGTTGTGGAGTGATTCTTTTCGTCCTTCTCACTGGAAAACTACCTTTTTATGGAAAAACAGAACAAGACCTCAGAAGTCGAGTCGTTCAAGGCGAGTTTTCAATTAAATCACCTTCATGGGCGAAGATCTCAGATGAGGCGAAGGACTTGTTAAGAGGTCTTTTAAGAGTTGATATCACGAAACGACTTTCAATTCAAGAAGCGATGGTCCACCCATGGCTACAGTCAGGGACTCAAGCGACTTTCGACATTTTAAACTTGAAAAAACTTTCAAACTTTCGATTTGGGCAGAAATTTCAACAAGCAGTCAGCATGTTCATCGCTTCTCAGCTAGTTTCAAAAGAAACTCTTGTGAAACTAAGCGTCGAGTTCAGAAACCTCGACCAAGACGGCGACGGAAAAATCAGTCGAGAAGAGCTTTTAACGGCTTATTCAAAAATCATGAACCGCACACAGGCCTTGGAAGAAGTCGACAAAGTGATGAAAAAAATCGATTTGAACGAGTCAGGGTTCATTGATTACTCTGAGTTCATCACTGCTTGTTTAAAAACTGAAACAATTGCAAATCAGGAAAATCTTGTCTTGGCCTTTGAGAGGTTTGACGCTGATGGTAACGGAAAACTCACTGTTGAAGAACTAAAAAAACTTTTAGGTCCTGGTCTTGCAGATTTGGAAGAGGTGCAGAAAATTGTAAAGGAAGTTGATTTGAACGGCGATGGGGAGATTGACTTGAAGGAGTTTCAAGGAATGATGTTTCGTCAGTTTTCACCTTGAGTAGTAATAAATGAGTTTCCATTTACACCGACTTTCCAACAAATTATTTAAGACCAAACTTCCGACATCTACTTATCAGTCCCACTACTCATTTAAAGCCAGGAGGTACTCGAAAGAAGAAGTCTTTCAACCCAAGGTCCAGATGGAAGAAGAAGTAACTTCAGAGCCTATCGTCCAAAAGGCTGTCATTTATTCGAACTGGCGACGAATGGCGAACCTTCCGAAATACGAGTATCCTGAAAGCAACACTTTTTGGGTGAGACTTGGAATTCTACTGTGTTACCCGGCGATTCTTTATTATGAAACAGTCACCAAGCCAGACCATGACGTGATCTCAGCGCAGGCAAACATGACCTGGGGCGTGGCCGACGCTCAGAACAGCCTTGACGTGAGATACGAGGATTAATAGACTTAACTATTCACTACCACCGGGTCTCTTCCCACTAGTCTCACGAATTCATTTTCAGTCTCGACCCTAACTTTTAATTACTTCTCGATGATAAAAGAAACTTTGCAATCTCTTCGAATCTCACTTCCATTTTGGTCTTTCCAGATTTCTCCTTCGAATTTACAGTTATCGACTGATAGAATTGTGTTGAAACCTTCTGAAAGTGCACCGATTTCTTTGTCGGTCCAGTTTTTCACTATTCCTTCAGCTTTTTCACCTGTTTGAGGACTGAAGTAATTTAAAGTGTAACGTGTTGGGATTAAGATCACTCCAACGTCTTCTAAGATTCTTGCTTTTTTACCTAGAAGACGGATTTTACAGAAGTTTTTGATTATACCTTTTATCCGGGTGTCCCATTTTAGAACTCGAGATTCGAGCACATTTTTTACACCTGATTTCACCTTGCCTAGCCAGCAGAAGTCGACAGCAATCACGTCTGAGAGTGTTAGTTTCTTGTATTTGACACAAACAGGCTTCTCAGCAATCATGCAAATAGAAATTTTAAGAAAATGTTGAACTGTTGTCAGGATTGAAGTATAAGTAATAAAAAGAATATAAACCTTTAACAAATATCGACTTTTTGATTTAATAATAATAAGAAAACTCTTTTTCCATCTCTTTCTTCATAGACTCGAGGTCTTGATAATACTGCTGATAACAAAGCTCATGACCTGCAGCGGCTTCATCGATTTTCCCGTTCAGTCCTTCTAATCCTTCGTCAGCATCTTTCTTGCATTGATCCATCCGACTGGCCATCATTTTTTGAAGGTTTTTCATGGTGACGAAGGCAGTTTCAACACTGCTGGTACATTCTTTTTCACATGAAATAGCTTCTAAGAACGATTCTCTGTCGAAACAGTTATGAGCACATAGAGCGACTTTATATTTCAGCTTCAAGAACTCGATCTCCATGAACTTGCTGAGATCAGCAGACCTTTTCTTGAACTCTTGCGTAAAAAGGCTGGTCTCCATGTTAATAAAGTATGGATCTCGACCAATTTTGCAAGTTTTTAACTCAAAAAAAAGCTAAAAATTTGGGAGTCAGTGTTGATAAGTTGTATTCTGCACAGTTTGAATATCAGGATATGGTCAATAGGCTTAATAAGGTTAAAAGGGAAAAAGAGAAAAAAGATATGCTTTCTTGTTATTCTATAAGGTTTAATAAAATGAGAAGTAGGAAAAATTTGAGCTGTGATAGAAAAAAAGTTTCGGGAGATTTGAAAATTGAGGATTCTACTCAAAAAATTAAAATTTTGAGAAATTCTCTTCCGAAGATCAAATCCGGTCAGATTTTGGCAAAGGATAATGGAAATTTTGATAAGATGAAGTTGAGACTTAACAAGCATAGATTGGTTTCGGTTTATAATAAGTTAAAAATTAGTGATGGGTAGGATTTAAGATTGGTTAAATGGAGGGTAATTATTAAAATTTTTAAGAAAATTTTAGAAAGTATTTAAATTAGGTAGAAATTTAATTGATGATGTTTTTATCGAGTCTTGTATGATTCAATGATCTAGTCAATCGTAAATGAAAATACATGAATACATTACTTTAAATTTACAAATCAATGGTAAATAATTTATGAGTTGCTTTTCAAATCGTACCATAGTGAGAGAAGAACTCGAGCATTATCTTTTATTCATTCAACAAGAAAATAATGAACTTGAGAGAGAGAGAAACGAATTGAAATCTAACTTCAAGCAACGCCCACAAGAGGAGAAGAACTTGGTAAAGAATGTGCTTTTAATTCACCACGAGTTCTCCTCAGAAATCTCCAAAGTAAAAGAAATGATTGAGTTCATCACCTCGATTCCCTCAGACAAGAAAACCCGAACCGCAAGAGCAGAAGAAATCGGGAAAGACCTAGTAAAGCTCCAGTCATCCCTGGTATCAAAACATGAAATCCTGTCCAAGCTTCTAACCCAAAAGCAAAATTTCAGGTCCTTGAAAGAAGGAGCGAGTTCCCACAGCCAGTCACTTCTAAGCCAAATAAAAGATCACCAGTACCAAATAACAGAGATCGAGAACTACGACCACGGAAACCTTTACAACAAGAAGCTTCGAATCCTCCAAGGCGAGTTGGCCCGACTCAAATCTCTTTCATTAGGAGGTCCATCCTCATCGTTCAATGAAGCTGAAGTGAACGCAACAGGCCTGAGCACAGCTCAGGCCTCAATACAATTGCAGGAAATAATGACTGAAAACAAAAAAATCGAAGAAGAACTTGGAAGACTCAACTCAAAATTCGTGAATAAAGACACTTTCCTAAGACTTAAACGAGAAGTAGACTCTAAAGCAAGAAGAGTGGAAGAACTAAAAAAGTTACTTTTGAGTAAAAATTCAGAACTCGAAGCACTTTCAAGTTCAACGAAGTTGAACCCGAATTCTAAACTTCGACTTCTGACAAATATTGTAGGCCGAAAGTCTCCTTTCCAGATGATTGAACAGTTGTCACCTCGATCTATGAAGCTAAGGTCAAGCACTTTGTTGCAGGACATCGAGTCAAGTCTAAAGCGAGTGAGATCATTAGCTTCTCCGACTAATTAGTTATTTATATTCATATAATTGAAATGGCTAGTGAGTATTACCAAAAGCACACCATTCCTCCTGACTTTCCACTCATTTTAAGGAATTTCACTAGGGAGGTTCTACGACTTCAGCCCAAGAATATCGTCGAGTTTTCAGCAAAGTACTTCAGGGCGCTCAGTAGTGTAAAAGCCAATTAGAAAAACAAGTTTGAATGGGACCCAAGTAAGTCTAGAGGACCTCTTCCTTGTGATTATCCTAGAGTTAACATTCAGAAGAATTTGAAGGAAGTACCTACTTCGAAACAACCGGTTCCTTATATTTCAAAAAAGGATCCGACTGGAAAAACTGCCAAAAATGAGGAAGTTTCTACGAAGACTCATAAACATGAAGAGGCTAAAACTAAACAACATGCAGATCATCAGACCAAGCCTACACCTCATCATGATAAACCTACTGCTCATCATGAAAAAGCGGAACATAAAGAAGAACATCATGAGAAACCATCTTCTGGACATGGACAAGCTCTAGTTAAAGATCCTCACTCCGAAAAGCCTCCAACCCACCCAGACTCAATGGACCACAAAGAAGAAACTCGTCATCCAGCTCCAAAGCCTACCCACCGTTCCACAGAAGACCACACTAAAGATGCTTTAAACATATCCGGAAACATGAGTCTTCCATCAAACCCAGAAGAAGCAGCAGAAGCATACGTGGGTAGTTTAATCGAAAGAAGTGAGGCTAGTCTGGTGAACCCTTAGTTAATTAGTTTCTAACTAAATCTTGAAATCTTAATTTTAACAGCAATGTTACGAAAAAATGTCTTTCCGGCTTCCAAACCGAATTCCAAGCAAAAGAGCCTCATCTTTCCACATAAAAAAAATAACGACTCCAACGACTCACGCAGTTGAAGACACTGAGCTGCTGCTTATTCGGCAGCAAGGCTCGACTCCGAACACAACGAAGAACAATCGAGCACAGAGCACTGCTGAGATGTCTTCTCCTCTCACTGTCTCTCGGCAAGCACTTCACCATCACTTGTTCGATACTCCTAAATCTAGACGACTGGACTCCAAACAAACGATAGAATCTCGAATGATTTACTTAAGCGAACTTCATGAAAAATTTTCTCCTCTTCCAAAGCCAAGCCTCCGGCAAGAAGAAGCAAGAAAAACGGAAGAAAAGCTCTTTTCTCGTATTCAACAGCTTACAAATGAAAATGAATTATTGAAGGTTCAGCTTAATAAATTTAAATCAACCCAAGAAGTTGATTCTACTCGACATAAATCAACGAAAGACTTGAAAATAATGATAAAGGCTTATAAGTCAACAGTAGAAAACTTTGTCTTGAAAGTAAAATATAACTTTGAAAAGCTCTGCAAGGTGTTAGAACAGCAATTTGGAGATTTTCATCAAGTGCAAGCAGCAAAGTCCTGCTTTGACCAAGAACTAAAACTTCTAGTTCCTCTCTTCGGGCTGGAAATTCTAAAAACCCACAGTTTCAGTAATATCGATTGTGAAACAGGAGAAAACACAGGCCGTTTCCGGTCATTATCAGAGACTCAACATTCATTTACCACTCCAAATCCTGCAGGACAGCCAGGAGAAGTAATAGCAATGAGTGAATACGAAGCGAAACATCACGGAGAGCTTTCATTTAAACTCGGTGACCGAATCCAAGTGATTAAAACAGACGACCCTGACTGGTGGCTCGGCCGACTCTCTGAAAAAGTGGGTCGAATTCCTTCAAAACTAATGATGTTAGACTAATACCAAGACTTACCTAATTAATCCTGGGTCAAACTTATCTGTTCAATAAGACTTGTCAACTCATCAACCTTTTGATTCACTCCAAATACAGTTTCGTTTATTTCAGTTTTCATTTCATTCGACTTCTTCAAAACAACTTCTTCAATCATCCGAATGCGAAGCTTCAAATTGTCGAGTTCTCGGTCGACTGAAGCTTCGACACTGGTCAGCTCGGCTTCTTTGCATATTTGCATATAGCTCTTCTTCCCCTGGTTCCTCTTGCAGAATAAAACGTACTCGCCTTCAACGACCATTGATGTGAGTTCTTGCATGTCAGCGATTTCTTGCTCTTCCTTCACACGGCCGAAGGTATCGCCGATGATGGAAATGATGAGATTCAACATGATAAGCGGGTTGATCACAGAAGCGAAGAAAAAAATAATCCACTCGAAAGTTCCGTAGTTGTTTGTGTCGAACTCTCCTAGACTTAACAGGTAAGAAGTGGCGATGTAATGAGAGAAGTCTTGCCGAGAAGCTTCAGCTTCAGGACTGTACTTCAGCAAGTTGTTAACCATTATAAAGTAAATCAAGGCGAATGAGTAGGTGGAATAGAAAAATAGGATAAGAAAAGATCTCATGTCTTTTATCACTTCTCTTAACAAGTTGATCATGTATCGGGTGTTGTCGAAAAGGCGAAAGTAACTGATTCCTCGGATGCAGCTGAGGAAAATCACTAAAACTAACACCTGACGAGAAATGAACTGCTGGAAACCCACCCATGCGAAGATTATGTAGACGAAACAACTGGTCATTCGGAAAAAGTCGATGTAGTTCCAAGGATCTTTGAAGTACTTTACTCCTGTTAGGGTAAGTTGGAAGATTTCGTAACAGGCCAGGCTGATGTTTAAGAAAAACATTCCGGAAAGTGAATAGTTGTCGTTAAGGTCTGTTAGTAATAAGTAGAATATCAGGAAGAGAAGATAAAGCACATAAGCTGCAGCTTGTGGCATTAACACCCATTTTAAATATCCCCATTTGTATAAAATCAATTGACGGATAAAATCGGTTTTGAAGATGTTCGGGTTTGGACAGTTCAAGAGACTTTCTAAAAAGATTATTGAGTCCTTTGAGCCCATTACTGCATCGATCTTTAAAGCACTTTGCCAGAATGCTAAAGGACGGCCGAAGCCTGAGATCATGTCGGGACTGAAAAAGTCTTTTTGTTGAGGTGCAAGGTTTCTTGAGTTGTAGACTACTGGGAGGTTTACATGCTCATCACAGAACTTTGGTAAGAGTTTATCATCTGATTTATACAAGATACAGGAGTAGAACTCATCCAGGCCTCGAAACCCGAGCTCATTTAGCTTGACTATCGAGTTTTCAATAAAACTCACAGAATAAGGGTCTTCATTCACATTAAGTCTGATTTGTTTAATGATCGCGTTGATGCAGTCTCTAAAGTTCCTGTGAAGTGCAATAGACAAAGGGTTATAGTCCGACTTAGAAACATAAAAAGGACCTTTATTTTGAAGTGCTAGTTTCAAGTGTCCTGGCAAGTTGAAATAAGAATAAAAGTGAAGTGCATTGATTTCATAAGGAACAACCATCCAGTTATCCATCGAAGGGTCATGCTCCTGATCATTCCCATCACAAATATTAATGATGTACTTCATGAACGAGTAATACTCGCGACCTGGTCCATATATAAAAAACTGAGTAGTCCTCAAAGGGTTGTCCATGAACTGAAGCTCAGTCCCTTCTGCTGAAACTAATTCTGACTCATTTTTCGTGCAAATGAAAGAAGTCACTGGGTACTTCGACTTCAAATGAGTGACCTTCGCGAAACTGACTGAGTTCCACAGGGAGATACTCGAGTCACATGAAGAAATCAAGAAATATTTCATGTTCTCGCTGAAGTAGATACCTGTGATCCTGTCAGTGTGAGAACGAAGAGTCTTTATGCAAATCGTCTGAGCGATACTCCAGATTTTAAAGACTCCTTCACGATCTCCTGAAATGAGAAAGTCGTTACTTCTAGAAACATTCAGAGCTGATATCGGAGAAGTGTGACTTGTTGGTAATTTCCTTGATTTGTTCTCTCTGATCGAGTACATGAAAATCCAAGATTCTTCACCTCCAGAAAAAAGCTGGTCATTCTCACTCATCACAGGTTTACTGAAAACAACAACGTTGATTACGTTGTTATGACTTCTGAAAACATTCGCAATTGCAAAATTTCTCTTATACAAGACCATTACTCTGAAATTGATATCAGCAACAGCGAGAAACTGCCCGTCAGGGCTTGGAACAAGAGAAGTGATAATAGCAGAATGTTTGTATTTAGGTATAAAGCTTTCTTGTTCAACGTTCCAACTATAAACATCATAATTGGAAAACGCTACAAGTAAAGTCAACCCATCTGAATCAACATTCATTGCAGTGACCCTATCAATATTTTTCATGGACTTTAAAAGACTTTTGGTCTGAACATCCCAAACTTTTGTTTCTGTCAAGTCTGAAGTGAAGATCAGGTGGTTGTTCCGACTATAACACATGAATTGTATTGAGTTTTGATGGCAACTTCTTCTGCAGGACTTGTTGAATCGAGGAGACACCCATGATAGGATCTTATAATTCTCGGCAATTGAATAAATGAACTTCTGGTCTGGGGATAGTTTGAAGGACTTGACCCAGCCTGTGTGGCCTGTGAGGATTAATTCGTTTTTATCTTCTACCAAGTCCCAGATCCTGAGAGTATGGTCGTTGCTTGATGAGATCAACACGGTTTGCTCTTTGTTAAACTCGATATGAGTCACTCTTTTTTCGTGTCCTGAAAGCGTTTTGACCAAGGTGTAGCTTTCCATCTCCCATAACTTAATATTTCCGTTACTGTCTCCCCCGGCGACGAAGGAGTTCGTATTCGAGATCTTGACAGACCAAACACTTGAAGTAAACTCATTTAAAGTCTGTTCAACTACTTCAGTCTGAAGGTTAAAAATCTTGATTTTCTTATCCGCTCCTCCAGAGACTAAATAACTTCCATCAGCACTTTTATCCAAGCAAAGAGCAGCTTTTTCATGATAATAAAGCACTTTAGTTTCACTAGTATCATAAAGGTTCCAAGCTCTCACAGTGGTATCATCACTGGCAGAGAAACAAAGACTTTCATCGACGCTTACAACGATTTTATTCACTTCTTTTTCATGGCCTTCAAAAGTGCTGACAACTTGGAAACTTCTGAAGTCGAAGTTCCTGATGATGCCGTCTTTGCCCGCTGCTAAGAAGTTGGTGTCGTAATTGTACATCGCTATTGAGTAGATGCTTCCCCCGCTCAGAGGAATGTCTTGAAGGACTTCCTTTGACCCAATGTCCACGACTCCGATTCGGCCTTCAACTGACCCGAAGACAAAGAATCGCCCGCATCTTGTGATTTCTAAACAGTTGCCTTTGAATGGAGTGGTTATTTCGGAAGGGATGTACTTTTTCATTATAAGAATCGCTTTTTTTAACTCCAATACGTAGGAATGTAGAGAATTTGTTGAGAAAATACTTTTTAGCACTGAGGATGAATCGGTCTGGTGCTTTGGGTTTATTAATGAACTCACCAGGGCGATTGCCAGAGGCGAATACGATTTGACTTCTGACATTTTTTATAAGGGATTTCATGGCTATTAAGACCATTTTTATTTAAATTTACTCGGGTTATTCTATCATTTCAAGGGAATCGTGGGTGGATTGTAGGTGGAAGGGATATAGGGGATGGGGAATTATTGTTTTGAACAGTTTAAGCGTGGGATCAGCTTGATAGTTTTGGAGGAATTTTAAAGAATTTTTCTTATGGGTTAGATATTCTGCACTTGCAGATGATTTGGAGATGATGCTTGATCAAGCAGCACTAGTTTCAGGGTGTTAAGAACAAGGATCCAAATAGTTAAATTTTTTAACAATTACTTCCTCTTCGTAAAAACATCAGGAGTAACTGAACATTTAGATCTTCTCCTTTCTCCAGACGTTTTTTTGATATGATGAGCAATAAAATCACAGATAGTCAAAGACTCAAAGCGATTTTTATTCAATTTCTTCTTACTCGGGCTGATGTTTTTCTGTGAATCCTGAACCTGAGGAGACTTAGCCTTCAAGGGACTTTTAATAAGATCTCTAACGAAGTTTCTTTCAACAGTGACAAGACTAGCGAAAGGTTCATCAATTCCAGTATTGAACATTGTTTGTCCTCTAGTCAAGCTCGACTTACTCTTCTTATTAAGTAAAATTCTATTACTTCTGATTTTCGCATCTCTTTTCTTCCCATAAGGTGAAGCATCATCTCTTCTCCGAAGCAAATGTTTAGGAACCGAAATAATTTTTTCTTTGTCAAACCTTGCAGTTTGAGACATTTTACTATCTAAAAGTTAATCGTTTTACTAAAAGTCGCTAAACATGCTTCTTTTATCGCTTCTCCAAACCCTGGATGAGCATGGCAGGTCCTAGCGACATCCTCAGCAGACGCTCCATATTCCAATGCAAGAGTCGGTTCCATAATGATCTCGCTTGCCAATGGTCCAATGATATGAGTTCCAAGAATGACATTAGTTTCTTTATGCGTGAGGACCTTCACGAATCCATCAGTATCATGATTGCATCTCGCTCTAGAATTTGCTAAGAACGGAAAAACTCCTTTGACATAAGGCGTATTAGAAGCTTTCAACTGTTCTTCAGTCTTTCCGACCTGAGCGATTTCAGGCATGGTATAAATGACAGAAGGAATGGCGTCATAGTTCAAATGGCCTCCATGTCCAGTCATGTGCTCAACTGCAAAGATTCCTTCCTCTTCAGCCTTATGAGCGAGCATCGGGCCTCGAACACAGTCGCCAATAGCGTAAATATGAGCATGTTTCAAAGTTTGCAAGTGGTCATTCACGTTTACCCTGCCTTGCCGATCACGGGTAATATCGATGTAATCCAAGTGAAGTCCTTGAGTGAAGGCTCTTCTGCCAATAGCAATTAAAACATAGTCACTTTCTAATGTCTTAGGTCCTTCTTGTCCAGCTTCAGTAGATTCTAAAGTTAAACTGACAGAGTCACTTCCAACACTTCCACCAACAACTTTTGTGTTTAACAAGAAGCGAATGCCTTGCTTTGTTAGAATTTTCTGTAAAGTGCTGGCAACTTCCATATCTAAAGCAGGTGCTAGTCGGGGTAAGAACTCGACAACAGTGACTTCACTGCCGAGTCTTGCATAAACACTTCCGAGTTCAAGGCCGACGACTCCTGCTCCGATGACTGTGAGTTTTTTAGGAATTTCTGTCAAGGCTAAAGCTCCAGTGTTGGATAAAACGCGTTTTTCATCGATTTCGAGGATTCCTGAAGGTAAAGGTGTGGGTTCGCTGCCAGTGGCTATCACAATGTTTTCTGCTCTGATTTCATCTGAGTTGTTCACCATTAGGGTCTTGGGGTCTTTGAAAGATGCGTAGCCTTTCACGTAAGAAACTTGGTTTTTCTTGAAGAGACCTTCGATGCCACGCGTCAAACCATTTACTGACTCTTCTTTTAACTTCATCATTTGATCGAAGTTGAAGTTGATACTGTCGTAAAAGATTCCGTGGTCTTTGAAGTGCTTCGCTGCTTCGTAGTACTTGTGGGATGAGTTTAGAAGGGCCTTGGCTGGAATGCACCCCACGTTCAAACAGGTTCCTCCTAGCTTTCCACGCTTTTCGATGCAGACTGTTTTTAGACCTAACTGGGCTCCTTTGATAGCAGCGACATAACCACCAGGTCCTCCTCCAACAACAGCAAGATCAAATTCAGAAGAAAAGAACTTCTTGAGACTTCGCAGCATTTATTAAGATTAAAGACTGAAAAAGTGGTGGTTTAAAGCTTGACTAGGCGAAATGCGTCTCATAGGGTCCCAGCGAATCATTTTATCAATCAAGTCGATAAGCAAGTCTGGGACATCATAAGTTGAGTTCCGTTTGATGGTTCCAGGAACATCCCTCGCAATTTCCCCCTGTATTCTAAATATTACCCCAGGGTCCCTACCTTGAGCAGCGAGTAGGCCACGACAAGTGACGAGTTTTCCCTTGCGTTGAACTCGAGACTTGAGCGACATCCAAAGCGGGATGCCTGAGAGTATTTCAATCAAGATCATTCCAACTGACCAGATATCAAAAGACCAAGGCTGCGACATCAAAGCCAGGTCTTTTATATGATCTCCTGGCGCGTGGGACTTTTCCAGGCTTTCTGGAGGCATGTATTCTGGAGTTGCTGTGTTTATTGAGCCATTGCCTAAGAAGTGATAAGCGCTTCCGAAGTCGATTAGCTTGATGCTTTCAAACTCGTCTTCAGAAACAAGTATATTGTCCGGCTTAAGGTCACTGTGGACGATGTTGAGCGAACTTAATACGTTTATTGTCTCCAGAAGTTCTCGAAGGAACTTTTGAATGACATGAACTGTTTGAAAGTGAGTGTAGAGTGGGGAGTGTTCGATCAGGTACATCCGCTCACCTTTCACGAATTCACCTTTTACATGGAAGAGAGCCTTACTCAGACTCATCCCTCCTAACTCAAAAAGTGCCCAAAGATCCGACTTATCCGTTTTCGATCCCACAAGTTTTGCAACATTAGCCAGAGCAGGATGTGGGATTTCATTCAAGAGACTTCCAAAGTGAATTTCGCGTTTACAGCTATCAACCGCATTAGACCCGCTCATTCGACTGACCTGTTTAACAGCGATCATTTTTCCAGTCAAGTTATCTTCAGCAAGCCAAACCAATGCACATCCACCTCTTCCGAGCACTCTGATTTTTTTTAAACCAGGCGGAAATCGTTCTCCATAGACTTTTTCTTCGTCTTTCGACAGAGAATATTTAGTTTTTTCTTGTTTTATCTGCAAAGAAGTTCTAGATCTAGTTGTAGGGAGGTACCCCTGAGGTCTTTTGCGACTATCAATCATCAGATTAGTTCTCATCGTTATAAGAAAATGGATTATTTGAATTTATTACTTTCCAGCTTTTCCCTTCTTGGCACTTAATGGCTTGAGTTCTCTTGCCTCGTTTCCGCTGTCGTGTTCATCATCAAGACTTTCAGGACTTTCAACTTTAGCCCTGATGATTTTATTAAAAGCATCTTCAGTCCTCATTTCATTCATCACGTCTTCAGTTTTCATGAGTTCAAAAGAACTGAGCGCTTTTGAAACATTTTCACTTTGCATTAAAATCTGCTGAGAAAGGACTGAAACCGCTTCAAATATCGAGTTAAAAATCTCGACCATGTTTCCCTGGTCCTCTGGTTTCTTCGCTTTCAGCACCAAGAGTGTTTTACTTGTCCAGTTCATGATCTGGTTGTAAAGATTTCTAGAAGACTTAAGTTTTTCCTTTACAATCACGTAGTTTTTCTGCTTTTTCTGTAAAGTCTTCATGGCTTCTGTCGTGGTCACGGCTGGCTTGGCTCCAGAGTCTTCTAAAGTCAAACTACTCAACATTTCTTTCGCTTTCTTATTCTCAGCTTTCAAAAGGTTCAACTTTTCTTCAGCCTCACTCACCGCCTTGACAAGTACCAAGTAGCTCTGCTCACGTGTCAAAAACCTTTCAACTATTTCAACAACATCTACAAGTCCAGTTGCCGACTTGATTTTCAAGAAGGCTCTTTCAACATCCACAGCTTTTTTCATCTCGCTATTGAGTTTTTTACTTAAAAAGCTGAACCAAAGCTTAAACAAAAGAAGAGACTCTCGAAGTTTGACTTCATGTGAGTCTTTATCGTCATTTGCCGCAGCTTCAGCGATTTCATTTTGTCTTTTTTGACGGTCTTCGCGTCGGGCGGCGACTTCTTCTCGAGATTTGAGTTCGCGTTCGAGGTTTAGGATTTTTTCTGTTTTTTTCTTTTGGGAGATGTAGTAACTTTTGCGAAGGTCTTGAAGGACCATCTTTGACTGAAAATGAGCTTCTCGGGCTTGCTGGCTTTTTTTGACTTCTGATGTGAGAACGTGCTTGGTTGACTTGAGACTGGTTTGAATGTCGTTTGCTTTGATTTCCATCGCGATTTTGTCCTTTTTCATTCGGTCGAGGACATGGGTGTAACTTTTCAGGTCTTTCATCTCGGCCTTGTACTTTGCACGGGTTTGGTCCAATTGTTTTTGCACTGATTTGATCTGGTCTTCTATCATTTCTGATGATTCTTCTGAGGTTTGTACTTGTTCTGATGCTCGCTCGAACTCCTTTTTTAAACGTTCTAAGTAAAGCTTCTTTTTCATGTTTTCTTGCTTTATCTTGTCGTGGCTTTTACGGATTAGGTTCAGGTAAGCTGCGATTTCTTTTGTTTCTTGCTCGTTGTCGTTCTGGTCTCCTTCGTTTTCTGAGTAAGTTGCTGAATCTGCTCGGGAGTTCTGACGTTTTGTGTAGATTCCTGGAGTTATTGACCTGTTACCGGGGAACATTATTTTATTTTGAATTTATTTATTTGGGATTTTTTGAAGGATTGATTTGAAGAGGATTTTATTGGAATGGAGGGAAAAGAAGGATTGTTTAAGGATTTATTTAAGGAGATTTTATTGGGATGGAGTTGATGAATGAAGGGATTTGGTTTGGAGGATTTTTTTATTAGGTTTTTTTGGTTTTATTTGTGATGGCGGGATTCGCATTATTGTTAATGATAAATCTGGAGTATTTTTTATGTTAAATTTAATTCAGAATATTAGAGATTTTTATTATATTAAGAAATTATTTGATTGGGAAAGATTTCAATGATTGGATTAAAATTTTGAATAAAAATAATCTACAGACATAACATTCATATTAACTTTAAAGCATATCATTAGTATAATCAGTTTAAAGAATCAACTAAATTCTCTAACCCTTTCTGATAACTTGTAGCTTTATGATCTGTGATCATTGTCCTAGAAAATATTATTGAGGAGCAGAATTCTGGCAATATGAAACTTGCAGCATACTTTTCAGACTCGAATTGAGTTTCAGAGTACTTAAAAGAAATTGTTGCATTTTTCTTGAAAGTATGAAGAATAAATCCAGGCAGTTCCAGTTTTTCATTTTTCATCACCTTCTCAAGAATTTCATAATATGGGACTCTTTTAACACCCCTTACAAAGATAAGCGAAATAGCTTCACACAAGTCTTTAACAGTTCCAAACGACAGTCTTGGAACAATATCATTAGAATAAACACTAGAAAAAACTTCCCCTTTAATCAGTTCATTTAAATTCGAAGACAAAACAGGAGGAGGTGCAAAAGGATAAGTTTTGATAAAAAATCTTCTAAAAAATTGATCATTTTTGCAAATGAGATGTAAAACTCCAGCAGTTCCTCCTCCCAAGCTGTGCCCAGTGATAAAAATTTTTTTTACCCAAGAGTAACTCGGATGATCTAATTTTTTTTTCAGTTCTTCTGCAAGGTTGATTGCTGATTTCAGTATTCCAGTGTGAACTTTACCTTCAGTGTCGCCAACTTTAAGACTTGAGTACTTTCCTTTGAGGTCTGTGAGCACGTCGAAGATGCTGAGCGTGCCTCGAATTATGAATACTATGCTTTCATCGTCTTTTTTTACAATTGCGTATAGTGGGAGGTATTTTTTGCTGTCGTTACTGTAGAATAGAAGATCGGATTGGGTAATGTTGCAGTATTTGAGTAATATTTGCTCGTTTGATAGGCCAGTTATGTAGGATTTGAAGTATTTCGTCATATTTGGTCGGCCGAGGAAGTGGCCGTATATTCCAACAGCGAATCTGCATAGCTGAGCCATTTCCTTGATATCAAACTCAACAGGAATATCTCTAACCCTTACAACCTCATTTTTCTTCCGATGAATTTCCTGCAACTCAATAAACCAACAAAGACATTCATATTTCTTCGAAATCGGTATTTCCTGAATAAACGATGTATGCTGCTCAATATATTCAAATATCCTTCTAATAGTCCTTCGATTTTCCAAAGAAAAAACCCAATCCGTATAAACAATTCCTTTCCTCTCCAAATCCTTCTCAATCCTTCTCTGCAACCCACTAAAGCACTTTTCCAAATTCCCAACCCTCATCTGCCTCAGCCTATATCTATGAGCAAGAACCAAATTAACTCTCCCATGAAAAATCCCTAAAACCTTCTGCACCCTTTCAAAATCCGCTCCTAAGTAACAAAAAAAGCTAAAAACTTTCCTATTAAAATGCATAAGTCCTCTAAAAATCTGTTGATTCGCATTAAAAACCAAAAACTCCAAAGAAACTGCAAGAGTCGATACCAAATAATACGAGTTTTCCATAATGCTAAGCCAAAATGTTCTACCTATTAATTCTCTTCACCCTCTGAGTTCCACAATGAGATATTATCTCTGATGAGTTGCAGTATCATGGTGGACTCCTTATAAGCCTGCTCATCAGTCAAGTTCTCCAAGTTAGCGATTCCGTCATCAAAGGCCTTCTGAGCGATTGCGATGGCGGAGGCGTGCTGTCCAAGGATCTCGTAGTTAAAGACTGAAAAGTTCAGAGCCAGGCCGATGCGGGTGGGGTGGGTGCTGTCGAGTGACCCTTCAGCAAGAGTCAAGGCTTGCTGGTAGAACTCTTGAGCGCTCTTTGAACTCTCGTCTTTGTACTGACCTTGCGCGAACTCACAGATGTAACGATGGTAGTCTCCTTTCATTTTAATGAAAAAGACTTTACCTTCGTCTGAAGATACCTTTGTCAATAGGTCGTTGTCGATGATTCGAAGGATCTCCCGGCAATAACTACGAAGCTCGCCTTCCACTTTTTCTCGGTAAGAAGAAGCTCGGGACTTGTTCTCCTCGTTTCCACGACGGGCTTCTTTTGACTCGATTGAGTGTAGAACTCTCCAGGCTGTTCGACGAGTGCCGACCACGTTTTTGAATGCCACTGATAAAATATTTCGCTCGTCGTCGGAGAACTCTGATGAACACTTGCTGATGAAGTGACGCGCATATTCCATCATTTCATCGTATCTTTCGCTCTGCTCTGATAAACGGCATAGAAGAAGAAGTTCTTCTTTGGAAAGGTTACCCAGGTTTTCTAATTTTCCCATTTATTTGGCCGCCATTCGAATGGATGTTCATAGGAATCAATTTTTAAGGGGATTGCAAATGGATATGAAGGATGAGATGGTTTTTAGTTGTATTTAAGTCGTCGAGTTTTGAGATTCATTTGGGCTTAGATTGATTATTTGTTAGGGCATGGCCGGGTATGTCGATTTCAGCGAAAAGGGTTCAGTTTTGAAGGGGTTTAGATATTTTTGAATGTTTTTAGTTGGATGATGAGGATTTTATTGACTTAGACAATGCTGAAAAAAAATTGAATATGTTTTCTAGAGGTTTATAGGAATTTTCTAGATTAATGTTAAGAATTTACTTTTTGGAAATGGTTTATTTTTGAGCTTTGAATATGATTGTTAGGGTTGAATTCAAAGTAATTGAATCGTGCAACAAAAAACAACTTTATAATTTGATTGAGACAGCCTGGTAAAAAAACATTAAATTTCTTGAATAATTACCCTCTATCGATTATAAAAAACCTTTATAAGCAATTTATCCATCGAATAAACATCATTAAAGTTCCAACCTCTCTACTTTTAAATATCAATTTGATCTTTAATCCAATTAATAACTAAAAAACTTAAAATTTCTTCAAATATAATTACTCATTTTCTGGATTAAATTCACCTAACGTATAAATATAAACAAATCTTAAGTCCATAAATGGCTTCACTCAAATATGAGACTTCATCTCTTTTAGAAGACTTGTTCTTCACCTGGATATTTTCTCCCTTATCATATCTCTTAAAAAATAATCCAGACCTGAGCAATTCCTTCAACATTCCAAAACAATATTCAGTAGAAGAGCCTCTGGAAGAGCTGAAGTTACTCTGGTCGAAAGAGTCATTAAAAAAAGAGGCAAGTTTATTAGGTCCAATGTTGAAAGTGATCTACAAAGACATCTTGAAATCGATTCTTGCAATCTTGTTAGGTGTTGGCTTGCAGACCAGCCAGGGAGTCCAAGTTTATCTGATCATTTCTTACCTGACAGATACTTCAGCACCAATGTGGGAAGGAGTAATTTTAGGACTTTTTTTTATCCTTAGCTGCATTTTTTCCTGTTGTTTTAAACACAACGGGTCACTGAGAGCTTTGCTGTTGACAGGAAAAGTAAAAAACATGATAGTTCAGCTAGTATCAGAAAAGTTAATTTCTCTGAATTACTGCGCATCTCATGCTCAGAACACAAAAGGAAAGCTTTTGAACGTGATTAGCTCTGATCTTGAAATTCTTGAATTATCAGTTTACTCTTTTTTCTTTTTTTGTATTCCTTTCACAATCCCTGCGATTATGATTATTCTGACGTTGCTCTTTGGAAAAATAGCATTATTGGGAATTGCAATCAGCATTCTTCACACTCCAGTAGTTTTTATACTAGGAAAGCTCATGGTTAAAATCAAGCTGAAAGCCAGTAAAATCGCTGATAAACGTATAAAAATGATTCAAAACCTAATCGAAGGCATCAAAATCGTCAAACTTTACGCTTGGGAACTTCCTCTACTGGGTAAAATCTCTTTAATTCGAGAAGATGAGATAAAAATGTTAAAAAAATCAGTTTTTTACGGAGCTTTATTGAATGTGCTCTCCGCTGCAGGGAACAACCTGATGATTTTCGCAGCTCTTTCAATACATGTCTACCTAGGAAACGACCTTAGTCCCGGGAAAGTTTTCATGCTGGTCTCACTTTACCACCAGGCACACTGGGGAATCACGTACATCTCCAACACAGGAGTAAACATCGTCTTCGCATTCAACGGGATCCTTAAACGAACAAGTCAGTTGCTATTACTTCCTGAAAAATACAAATTTTCCAACATTTCTCACAATTCTTCATTTATCTCATTGAAAAACGTTAGTTTTTCTTGGAAGTTAAAAGAAGAAAAAAACGATTCAGAAGATTTGAACAGTTCAAAAATAGGACTGATCAGGTCGAAAACTGTTCAGCGAGATGCTATAAGAGATGTTTCAATTCAAGTCAACCCCGGGCAGCTGTTGATGGTTGTAGGTCCTGTCGGCTGCGGGAAGACTTCCTTGTTAATGGGTCTCTTGGATGAAATCACTTTGACTTCAGGAGAGTATCTTTCAAGTCGCTCTCAGTCATTCGCAGGTGAAGACCCTTGGCTGGTCTCTGGAAGTATCAAGGAGAACATTTTGATGGGGCAAGAAATGATTCCTGAAAGATACGCGATGGTCTTGTCAGTTTGTGACTTGGACCAAGACCTGGCACTTTTTTCACATCAAGATGAAACACTTGTGGGTGATAAAGGACTTACTTTGAGTGGAGGACAAAGAGCTAGGGTCAGTCTTGCTCGGGCGGTTTATGCACAGGCTGATGTTTATATTCTGGATGACCCTTTAAGCGCAGTTGATAGCAAAGTCGCTAATAGGTTATTTGAAAGGTGTATCAGAGGGTGGCTTAAGGATAAAATTGTTATTTTAGCTACTCATCAAATTCAGTTTTTAAGTCAGACTCACTTGGCTATTGTTCTTGATCATGGAGAACAGGTTTTTTTTGGAACTTATGAACAAATTAAGGAAAATCAGGAGGTTAAAGAAATTTTAGGAAATTTCAAATTTCCTGAACGGGAACAGGAAAATACCTTGCAAGAAAAAGTGATTGATAGGGAAAATACTGTGAAATTGGAGAAAATGCAAGAAAATACTACTCAAGATACTGCTGGATTTAAAACTTTTTGGAAATACAGTTTTCAGGCTTTTGGAAGTATTTGGATGGTTTTGGTGGTTTTAATGTTCATGGCAATTGCTCATGCTTGTCAACTTTTCACTATTTACTGGCCTTCCTACTGGTCAAAACAACAGGATCAAGGCAATTCAAAGTATCTAGAAATCTACGGAATTTTATTGATTTTAACATATTTTACCAGTTTTTTGAAAACTTTTCCATTCATGTTGAAATTTATCAGCGGAAACATCGGTCTTCACAACCAGGCCTTGAAAGGTTTATGTTTTGCTCCAAGTAACTTTTTCGATAAAAACCAAACCGGTTGGCTGTTGAACCGATTTTCAAAAGATGTGAGTATGGTTGACGGTCCATTACAGCATTACATATTTGAGTCAATAAACAACACCCTAACAGTTGCAGGTTATATATTGATTATAATCATTGTGATGCCTTACACAGTAATAGTCGTTCCAATCATGTCACTCACCTGGTACTTTTTATTTAAAAAAATAGGGCCGTTGATTGTCCAGCTGAGAAAACTTGAACTGGTCTCTCGAGGTCCTCTTCTCTCAGCAATAACTTCAGTTTACGAAGGTCTACCCACAGTCCGATGCTTATCCTTAGAGCGATTTTTCCTCGACCAATGCAAGAAGTTATCAAATCTTCATCAAAGAAGCTACATCACATTTCACATCATTCTAAGATTCGTGCAACTTTACTTTGAATTCGTGAGCATCGTTATCCAAGCAATCAACGTCATTTTAATTATTTCTCTGAAAGAAACAACTGACCCTGGCTTAGCAGCTTTTAGTTTATCGACGTCGATTTCGATCCTTAATCTGACTTCTCTTTGGTTTAAAGCAATCCTTGAGATCAGTACAAGTCTTTCTTCAACTCAGAGACTTCATGAATTCTCTGACTTGATGCCTGAAGGAATCATGGAAGAGCCTTCTGAGTTTCGCATAACTGAAGGAAAAATAGAATTTCAAGAGGTTTCAATGAGATATCGTCCGGAGCTTGATCGGGTTTTGAATAATCTCACTTTCGAAATTCCTCCCAAGTCAAAAGTCGGGATTGTTGGAAGGACCGGCTCTGGCAAGTCTTCTATTTTGCAGGTTCTCTTCAGGTTGACCTCTCCTGAATGTGGAACCATTAAAATTGATGGGGTGGATTATTTGAAAGCAGGACTTCATCAGTTAAGAAGGCAAATGTCAGTCATTCCTCAGTCAGCGGTACTTTTTTCTGGAACTGTTCGACATAATTTAGACCCTTTTGAGTATCGTAGTGACTTGGAGATTTTGGAGGCTCTTGATAAGGTAAAGCTGAAGAGGTATATATTAGAACAGGATTTTGCTTTGAATACGGAAATCAGCTCGAATGGAATCAGCTTCTCTGCTGGACAGAGACAAATGCTTTGTGTTGCCAGAGCTATTTTAAGAGGGAATAAAATTGTCATGATGGATGAAGCTACTGCTAATGTGGATAATGAGACTGATAAGTTTATTCAGAGTAGCATTAGAAGTCTCTTTGATGATTGCACTGTTATTGTTATTGCTCATCGGCTTAGGACTATTATTGGATCTGATATTATTTTGGTCGTTGATAAAGGAACTTGTGTTGAAATTGGAAGTCCGAAAGATTTGGGAAATAAACTATCTTCAGCTTTTTATCAGATGATTGAAAATACTGGAAAGGAGGAAAGTGGATTTTTAAGAAATCTTATTGAAAATCATAGGACTAGAGAATAAGATTAGTGATTTTTAAGTTATTTGGTAAATGCACTGTTTAAGATTAAAGGAAATAGATAATAGTTTCATGATCTTCTATAAAAGATTTTCAGAGTTTAAATTGATATACATATCAAAATATCATCTATTTATATTAAAATAATTATAAGTAATTATGGTAAAAATTTCTATCATGTCTCAGAATACTTTTGGACTTCAGAACAAGTATAATTTCCTAAATAATTGTTCAATAATAAATTTAAATATTTCAAGATTAAATAGCACTCCAAATTATAATCTTTTACATATAATTAGATTACAAGGGATGCATTCGCAGACAATTACTTGACTTCCACATAGCAATGAAAAATGTGTCTTGATATAATCAAAAAATTCTTAAGAAGAGAATAAAAAAATCATTCAATGATTTTATACCTAATTTTGAACTATAATTCAATAATAGATAGAAAATAAAATCGTTTTTAAAATTTTTGGAAACTTGAATTTATTCAAATTACCATATTTCTGACTTAACAAAAATGATTGTTTTTCATCTCGAATGATTATTTATAATATTAGTTATGGGCTCTTGTACATCAAGGTCGAGAATACTTAAATGCAAAAAAAATTACATAGATCTAGGAGAACTCGATTATCTCGTTCACGGAAGACCGAAAAAACAGAAGCTAAGTGAAGCGACAGATATTTTCAAATCAAGCCAAACAGGTATTGCTATGGTTGAAACAGAACCTCATAAGATAATTTTGAGTAAATAAAATAATCAAATCAATATTTTGGAACAAATTCTAAGTTAAACAAAACATAAAGGTTTAAATATGTCAATGGAAAATGTTTAATTTAATTAAGTTTTTTGCAAATTTCGCATTTAGTTAGGTGAATGTGTATTGGGTGTTGTTATGATATTGAATCCTGTATCATAAATGTTTCCAATATTTAAATAATTCTTCAGAAATCTGTTCAATGCTTGCTTCATTTATCTAAGATTTCTAATCAAAAATTTCGCATAGGGGTAAGAATAATAATCAAAGTGTACAAAAAATAATAATCATTCGCATTTCGCTAAATGAATATAGAATAAGGTGAATAAGTTAAATTCCTAATGGAAAACTATAGATAAGAGCTTATATTTGAATATTCAAAAATTTATCTAATAACTAACTCGTTAAACTCACAAATTTTTAAGTAAAAAATCAATCATTCATCATTTTCAGAAAAACTCATCCTCAATGGCACTCAATCACAATTCTTGAAAAAATAAATCCACATGAGTTTCTCTAACTCTACAACCAAATTCTTAAATTAGCAGAAAATAATTTAAAGTAAAGTAAATGATTATCTCTTTTCATCTTCGACTAAAACAAGACTTTCATATTTTCACATTTAATCATGGTTCATTTATAATACATCAGATATGGGATCTTGCATGTTTAGACCAGAAAAACCAAGATGCGATAGAAAACAAATCGATTTGAGAGAATTTGACTTTCTGGTTAAAGGAAGACCAAATAAAAATATCTCGATTCAACAAACAGAATTTTTTTTTAGTAAAATTTCAAGTGTTCCGACCCTTTATTTAGAATTGAACAGTCTTCGACAAAGAAGACTTGACAATTTTAGCCAGTTTTAATAATTTTAAGATTTTAAAGAATGAGATTATAATTTGGTATAAGTGGAAATTATTTAGATTAATGGAATTTACTCCAATAAATTAATTGGGTTATGGACGACCTTGTAAGAAATGTTTGAATTTAGTTAAATGTATTAAGAGTTTAAATTTGCAGTGATTTTTGGGTTTAATACAATTTTATATAAATTATATATTATAACTTCTTTTTATAGAATCATTGAATATTTGAATACAAAATTTGACTTTAAGTTCCTTTACGTGGAAATTTAAAGAATAAAGGAATTTTATGCGGAAAAGGATCTATATTTTAATGATACTCTTATCATTTAACATTTAAAGAAAAATTTTGTATTTGGCAATCAGAATGAATTTATCGTGGCAAAATTAGTTTTACTAGTCAGTTCTACAATTCTTTCATGAATAGATAGCAGAGTTTATAAGAAGTTAAGTAAGAAAAATACGAAATGTGTAAATATCAGACATGTTTTTATGCACCAGGATATAAATACTTATAATTGTATCGAAAGTATCTAAAAAAATATTATTTAAACATATTGAATAAAAATTCGAATTCTTCTTTAACCCTTCACAGATCAAGTATTTAAATCATTATATTAAAGTTCATTTCTTCGATTAAAACTATGACAAACTTAGTGAATTTTCCAACATTAAATCAAAATCACACAGCTATCTACCCCACCCAATACTAAAACCCTAAAACAAACAAACCCTTCAAAAATCTTCTAAAACCAATCAAAACTCCAACCCACCTCATCCAATTCCAATCCACCTTTAACCCAAAATAATCCTCTAACCAAAATGGACTCCCGTCGAGCATCTCCCACATCCCCAACAAAATCAAGCAGTTCATCAGAAAAGCAATGTCAACTCTGCAACCACGAATACGAAAAGAACAGCGAAAGGCACTTTTCCTGCATACTATGCACCAAGTTAACATGCGATGCATGTTCAATGTCTCCAGATTCGAGCTGTTATCGTTACTGCAGCAAATGTTACAAGTTCCTCTCATATCTTCCCTCTCCAGCAGTCCAGCAGCTTCAATTAGAAGCGATGACGAACCACGAGTTATCATCAAAAGTATCGAAATTGCAAGAAGAAATCAACGGAAACGTGAAGCGTTTAAAGAAACTCAACGACGACCTTGAAAGCATTGAAGAGAAACAAACGATCATCGACACCCTTCAGATTGAAGTTGACCAAAATGTGCTGAAAATCAAAGAAATCACAATCGGAATCAAAACTTTAAACCTGGAAAATGAGGAAATGGATAAAATTATTCTTGATAAGGAAGATATCATTGAAAGTCTTAGTCAGGAACTTTGTAGGGTCAAAGCTGAATCTGCTGAAAATAAAAGAAATTCTAATACAATTCCGCCTGAATGTCTGGAATTGTATCAGGAAAATCAGGAACTTAAAGCGAAACTTAAGGAAATGGAAACTGAACATATTAATTATACTCAGCAACTTGTTGATTGTCTTGAAATGCTTAAGGTTCAACTTGTTAAGGAAAGGTCGGAAGGAAATGATTTTAGATCGGTTGGGGAATCTGCTAATGACTTGGATAGTAATGAAAGTATTGAATTAGAAAAAAATCGGATTAAGGAACTGCAGGAAGAACTTAGGATTGCTAGAAGGCAGCTTGAACTTATGAGGTCTAGTAGGGTGGAGAACACTGGAGTACGATCTCGAAGAGGGGAAATGCCTGATAAGAAAAAGTGCCAAGTGTTTTAATAAGTAGATAAATTATTGATTAACCAATTCATATAACTTTCCTTATACTATTAATGAAAGCCATCATCGTGACTCAAACTCAAGAATGTTTGATTGATACAGTGCCACTTCCAGTGCCTGCTGAAGGGCAAGTACTTATTAAAACTATCTGCTCACCAATTCATAAACTTGATATTCACAAATTTCGAGGCACATTTGGAATTTTTTCCGGCACCCCTGGTTTTGAAGGTGCAGGAACAGTAGTAAAAGCAGGTTCAGGTTTCAAAACCCAGAAGTTAAAAGGTAAAAACGTCTGTTTTTTCAAAAACTCTTCAAATTCCGGTGCCTGGGCCGAGTACGTTCTCTGCGAGTCAAGTGACTGTTGCATAATAAACGAAGAATTCGGTTTCATCAAGGGTTCAACAATGATGTTGATGCCTCTGACAATGATAATGATAGGAAAAATAATAAAGCGAAAGAAGTTCACCTGCGTGATAAACACTTTATCTTCATCAACGCTAGGAAAGATGATAGTAAGATGGTGCGCCCACAAAGACGTGACCTGCATAAACCTCGCTAAAAACGAGTTAAAAGTGCGAGAATTGATAGAAATCGGTGCAAAATACGTGATTAACTGCGCAGCAGAGGGTTTCAAGAAAGAATTCTTTAACATCTGTGATAAACTCAAACCCGCAGCTTGTTTCGACGGACTAGGAGGAGAGTTAGGGGCTTTGGCTTTTAGCTACTTGAAAGAACGAGGGTTTTTTTATATGTTTGACTGTTTAGACCACTCGGGAGTCCTTCAGATGCTCGGCAAGGACCTGGTCCATCGAAGAAAGACTGTAAAAGGACTGTGGATGCCAGGGTGGTACAGTGGTTTGAATGAGAGGAAAAAACAAAAGTACTTCAAAAAGATTCAAAAACGTCAGCATATCTTCCGTTCTGATAACATCATCGTCTCTCCAGTCATCGACGTCCTGCCTTTTCTTAACGACTACTTCCAAACACTACCGGAAAATAAAACAATTCTTGACTTTTCAGAATTCTCTCAAGCCACTTCTGCTCTTCTCTCACCTCTCGCCTCGCCAAGGACTACAGGAATTGAGCAGTTTCCTCTCGTTGAAAGTGAATCAGAGGAGTCAGAAGATTTAACAGAACTAGTTGAATCTTACAAGGACGCTGAAGTGATTTCTTTCATTTCAACTCTTCCTTACATGGAAAATCTTCCTGATGATTCTAAACTTTTCATGCTCAGCGACTCAAGCATTTTCTTTGGAAGGCTTAAAGATAAGAGACCTGAAGGCTTTTGCAACATTTTCTACCCGAATGGAAATGTCTATCAAGGAGGCTTCCAAATGCTTCAAAGGAAAGGAAAAGGAAGGATGATCTTCGCATGTCTTGACTGGTTTGAAGGCAGTTGGAAAGACGATATTCCTGCAGGGTCTGGAATTTTTCATTTTAATGACGGAAGAGTCATTCAGGGAAACTTTTTGAATTTTGATGTGATTGGATCTGGAATTGAAATTTTGAAGAATGGAGAAAGTTATGAAGGAGGATTTATTGATAGAAAAAGAAATGGAAAAGGAACTCTTGTTACTAAGGACTGGAAATATGAGGGAAAGTTTAAAGCTGGAGAAATTTTTGGATATGGAGTCGTCAAATTTCATGATGGCAGGGAATTTGTTGGAGAGTTTAACGGAAATGTGGGAGTTGGGTTGCTTAAGTATACTGATTTCACGTATTTTGAAGGGAAAATTGTTCAGTTTAAGGAAGAGGGTGAAGGGGAAATCGTTAATAAAGAAGGTGTTAGGAGGAAAGGGGTTTGGGAAATGGGGAAACTTAAACACTGGATTGATGAAGGGGAAAGCTTTACTAGTATCAGGGAAAAGGATGATGAGGTTTTTGAAGATCTTGGGGGGAAACAAGTAGAAATTGCTAGTTCTGATGAAGATATTAACTTTATGGTAATTAAGTGAGGTAGATTGATTGTTTAAAGATGAAGGATAATCATAGCAAGTTTAACAACCAAAACCTTAACCTAAAACAAAATCAAAATAATTTTCATTACAACTTCTAAGAATAATAATCATCACTTTCGTCAAAGCTACCCTCAGAGCTATCATAATCATTTTGAGTAGAATCAACATAATAAATATCATAAAGTTCATTGATATAAGTCTCATACTGAACAAACAAATAATCATTCTCAGGAGTTGACTTTCCTTCAGGCTCATATCCTTCCATCTCATACTTATCCAACTCTTCAGGGTAACCATTATATTTTTTCCTATCATAATCCGCCTGAGTCTCTTGCCAAAACTCTTCATACTGAACTTCATCCTGCTGCAAAAAGCTCTGTCCTTGTTTGGCAACCCCGAGTGCTAAAAGACACAAAAAAATCATTTATTATGAAAAACAATCCTATTTTTTTTGAAGGTTTCGTATTCAGAAATGACTTTTTGTTGAATACCCTGAGTATTTTGAAGTTTTTTTATAAGTTCCATTTCCAAAGTTTCCATTGTGTTGAGTTTATCAGCCAGTTCTTGTTTTTTCTCGATTTCTTTATTGACTTTTTTTAAGTACTCTTCTTTTGACTTGTTTTGTTTCAGTTGAAGTTCTTTTTGTTTCCTGATGCTTTGTTTAATATGCTCTACCTTGACACTTGTAGATCTTTTTTTGTTATCGTTAACGTAATCTTCATCATGTTTGATCTTTTGCTCATTTATCTGCAGCTGGAGTTTTTTCACTTCAATATACGAATTTTTTTTACTGCTTTGAATGATTTTTTTACTGTTTAACTTATTTTTTTCGATTTCCATTTTAAGTTGTTTGATTTTTTGCATGTTTTCCTCTTGTTGTCGTTCAAACATCACTGAAATATGTTCTTGCAGTCTAGCTTTTTCTTCTTTTACTTTTCGATACTCTTCAATTTTCAGTTTCTTGCTCTGAGTTTCTTTTATATGCTTCCAAGTTTTCGATTCTTCAAGTTGCAAGAGTTTGATTCGATTACTAAGCAAAGTTGCATCTTGTTCCATTTGTTTCCTCTCCTTTTTGACATTCGACAAGTTTTTTTGTATAAAAGTTGAAGAATTTGTTTCATCTCGAGACATGATTAACTATAATTACTCTTTTGTTATATCCACAATCTTCGGAGTCTTTTCAGAACTGACGATTTTTTCAGTTTCTTCAGTTTTCATCAACTCGCAGACACTTTTGTGTTTCTTCCAAGCGGCGACTTGGCACTTTCGGGAACAGTACCATTCATTATGACATTTAGAGCATCTGTTAGTAGCTAATTCACCACAAGCAGCGCAGAGAGGGTCTCCCAGATAGTCTTCAAACCCACTCACCATTAACTCAGAAGCTTTTCTGACTTGTTCATTGTTTTCTATCCAAAAATATTGCTTTTGATAAGCCGCGATACTTTCCCAGTCCTGCCCATGACAGATCTGATCTTGAACTTCAGGTAACTGTTGAATGACAAAAGCTGAGATCTTTGAAGGCAGAGAGTCTCCCATCAAGGAAAGTTCTTCTAAAGCACGGAGAAGTGCGCTTAAAATAGGGAGCTGGTCAATGACTACCTCATTAATGAACTTCCTTAATCTAAGCAGGTTGTTTTTCCGGTAACTGCTGAGTTCGTACTTGCTGCGCACATCAGAATTCATGAAAAGATTAAAAACAGTCATCCAGATCTGGGCTTCAACTTTCGGCAACTTCATAGAATCTTTAAACTTTTCCCAGTGTTGATCTTCAAAAACCATTTTTCCAGTTTTTTCAGTCCTCAGCCAAGGTTTCTGCTCCATAAGAGGAACCAAGATGCAAAAAATGTCACATTGTTCAACCAGCTGTTGAATAACTGCAAGGGTTAAACCTGAGAGGTGGTCTGAAATAAACTGAATTATAGAAATACTTTGAATTCCCATTGCAAATTCAAGTTCTTGTATTTGACTTGTAAATTCTTCAGTTCTTCCCTGGTTTTCCAAGTTTTTTTCCTTATAAGAAGTGAGTTTCACCAGTTTTCGATAGCACCAGTCGATAAGGTCGATTAAATAGTCCCCAGCCTCGACACAAACAGTTCTATGAAACATCATAATTCCAAGAAAGTTCGCAATGATAGCTTCATGATAAATCTAAATATTTCTTACCAGGGTGTAACTTCTGACACTTGGCAATGACGAGATCTCCACAATGCACAAAGGCAACACCCTCGATTTCCACGTTTCCGACATAATCAAAGAATAGATCAACGACTTTATTTTATCAAAAGTGACCATCGAGTCCTGCACGTATTCATCTGCCCGGGCCTTAGCATTTCGATGAGACTGTAAATTCAACTTATAAAGCGACTCATACTGAGAGAACCACTCATTACTTCCGAATTCTCTGATAGGCAACTCACTGAGGGACTTGACGAGGTACTCAGCTTCAAAAGGTGTTATATAGTCCATTATAAACCAAATATAAATGAACGACGACAGATTCGAGCGAGGCTCACGAAGTAGGTCGCGGTCACCAGACGACAACTCACAGCACCCTCTGAAAATCTCGATTCCCCAAGACGCGATTTCTCATTTCAATGACCACGAAGTGATCAACAAAATCAAGTCAGTGTCAGGAGCCCGTCAAATTTCCATCAACCAGAGCATCGACCCTGTGAGTTACCCCGACGGAGCCATCACAGTGACAGGAACGACTCTCAGTCAAAAAATATCAGCCTGCTCCATCGTAATGCTTATTAAGATTATTGAAGAACTCTCAGAAGCCCGTCAGTCTGACAAGGTTTCTTTTGATATTTTCATTGCTGATAATAAGTTAAGCAACTTGACCAGTCAGTATGGTCAGTCTTTGTCAGGGTTACAGAGATATGCAAATGTTTCAATACAAAAAAGAATTCCTGGAATCAAGGAAAGACCTGTTAGAATCTCTGGGAAAGTAAATGACTGCAAAGAAGCATCACATGCAGTCTTCAGGTCGATCTTCGTCGACCGCAGGCCGAGTGCAAGTCAAAAAGTAATAAAAAATCAGTTCGAAGTGCCTACTTATCGCTTCGTAGTTCCAGGAGAAATCGCAAATGAACTAGAAAGAAGCAATTCTACACTGTCTAAAATAATGCGCACTGAGTATAACTTAGACATCGCGGTGAGAAGAGGAAGGGCTCCATTAAAAGACTCAGAATATGTTGTGGTATTTTTTAAAAATAGACAAATCTAACTAAAGACCATTTCAGGTCGTCAAGAAAGCTGCATTGAAGCCTTTAGAGAACTGATCACTCGAGTTCATGAATTTTCTGAAACTTTTAAACTTGTTGTTGAAAGTGAAAGTTTTCTTTGTTCATCCAGTACCCCGCATTCAGGCTTGTTTCGAGAAATCAAGGAAAGAGTTGGAGGTGATATTGACATCTGGTCTGATAGTTACTTGGAAAGTCGCTTGATATTTATTAGTGGAGGCCGAAGGTCGAAAATTGAAGCCTTAAAGATGCTTTTGGCAAGGGACAGGAGAAGAAGTCCTGAAAGGAAGTCACCGAAAAGAGAATCTCCGAAAAAAGACTCGCCTCGAAGGCCGAAGCAAAGTTCGATCAACATCACGGTTCCTGAGATTCTTGTAGCAAGACTTATTGGAAAGAACGGGGAAAATATCAGGAATATCATGCATAAGTCGAATAGCAATATTTCGTTTATGAAACAGGAACAAAGTGAAATAAAGACTCCTGATGGCGTCCCTGCAAGGATCTGTACTTTGAAAGGCACTCCCAATACGATTTCTGATGGACTGAGAATCTTGCTTGACCAGGTCATCTCTCTTTCTAAGCATTAGGTAGGATAAAGTAATAATGGAAGACAAAATTCAGATATTTCGAATAAAGGCTGTGAAAATTTGTAGTTATTTTATTGCGAAAGTACAGAAAATACATGCCGGGTTTTTAAGGGAACTTGAAAAAATACAGGATTTGAAAGATCTTCAGAGAAATGCTTGTCTTTTGTTTCAAAAGTTTGAAAAAAAACTGGAAAATTTGAAGGTTTCGGGAAAGACTTGTGGAATTAATAGTTTTGATCGAGTTGAAAGTGGTTCTCGGGTATTGAACTTGATAGATCAGGATGATGGAGAGTGGATTATTACTAATTGCGGGGTTTATTTAGTGCATGAAAATGCAGGATCTCATCGGTTCTACTTGCATAATGATGAGAATTTTTTGTGTATTTGTAAGAAATTATCAGTTTGTTTTTTCTAATAGCTCGTATTTTACAATAGAAAGTTTTTTTGAGAAGGTTTGATTTACAAGAAAGTGAAGAAAAACAGTTTCTTTTATTAAAGAGTCGAAGATTTTTAGATTCAAGTTTGAGATAAAGAGAATGTTTGCATCAATAGAAAGTAAAAATTTTCTTTAGAGAATTAATGACAGCTGGAAAATTTTTTAAGGAAGCTGGTTTTTTTAAGAAGGAATCGGTTTAATTAACTAGGTAACATATTTGAAGAAGAAAGTACAAAAAAATAGACAAAAGTAACAGATATCTGGACTATTTTACTAGAAAATGTTAGAGTTACTAGACTGTATTTATAAAAAGTGGGCAATTCACACGAAGGTCAAGATACTGACGAAGAAGAAAGTAAAAATAAGCACAGAAGGTAAACATATTCAGAATGTACACCCCACCCAGATGGTAATTTTAAAAAGTCACACTTCTCAACAGAAATCTGAAATCGATAGAAGCTTGTTACCACAAATCCCGTAAAGAATTCCTCCGATTCCTTTATAATTCCTAATCTATTTACTTACAAAAATCCTAATTCCTAAAATTTCTTTATCAATCACCCAAATCCTTAATCATTCTTTAATCCAATCCCTCCAAACTACTTTTTCCAAAAAAATCTCTGCCATATCGAGATATAAATGGAAATAGAACTCTCTGAGCCTCTGTACGTCAAAAGTCTCGAAAACCCAGAAGTAAGTCCAACAATGGAGCAAGTTATGAGCGAGCTGGATGATTGGAACCCATATAACCACAAGATATACTCAGGGCATGAAGGAGCAGTTTGGTCGACACTATCAACAAGTGACAACCAGTATCTTTTTTCAGGGTCTGAAGACAAAACAATCATTATTTGGGTGTCAGCGACAGGAGACATTTTCGGTAAGTTGATAGGTCATGAAAACACTGTAAACGCATTAGAATTAACAGAGAATGAAGAAAATTTGATTTCAGGAGCCTGGGACAACAACATAAAAATCTGGGACTGGAGAAACAAAGTTCTAATCACAACATTATCAGGCCATACAGCAGGTGTATATTGTTTCGCGATGTCAAAAGATAAGAAATTTCTATTATCAGGAGCAGGTGACTACAAAGTAAGAATCTGGAATATCGAAGCAACAAATGAAGTAGCTGCTCTCGACTGCAGCAGCAGTTCAGTCTTCGGACTTGCTCTCGGAAAAGACGGAAAACATGTTCTAGCCGGTGGTTGGGATGCAAATTTAAGAATCTGGAACTTCGAGACTAAAAGTTTCATCAGTCAACACAACGTCAACGCTGGAGTCATTCAAAGCTTGGCTGTCACTGCGGATTCGAAGTTTATCATAATCGGAACCAGGAATAATATCGTAAAAGTCTGGAATTATGATGACAAGTCTGAAGTGTTTATCTTCGATGTTCATAATAATTGGGTCAGGAACTTGGTCACTACTTCGGATTCTGGATATTTTATTACTTGCTCTGCTGATAAAACTATGAGAGTCGTTAATTTAAAGGAAAAAGTTGAAGAATTTAATTTGGAAGGACATGAAGGATATGTTTTTGGACTTAGTTTGTCAAAAGATGGAAGGTTTTTATTGTCCGGAGCTTCTGATAAGACTTTGAGGAAATGGGAAATTGGAAGGGCTTCGAGGGTTTCTGTTATGAAAGGACATTCTAAGTGTATCATGTCTGTTACTACAACTGCAGATAATCAGTTTATTGTTTCAGGAAGTGAAGATAAGACTATTAGGATTTGGTCGATTGAGAAAAAAGAAGAGGTTTGTATACTTAATGGACATCAAGATACTGTTTGGGGTGTGGCAGTAACTCAAAGCATGGAGTACATAATAAGCGTATCAGGTGACAAGTCTTTGCGAATCTGGGACTTCGCGACAAAAAAAGAGTTAATATCTCTAACAGGTCATGAAAACCCAATATTCTGCGTGACAGTTTCCCACGACTCAAAATTCGCCGTAAGCGGAGCTCAAGACAAGCTAGTAATGGTTTGGGACCTTTTAAGCAGAAAGCGTCAAGGTCGTCTTGAAGGTCACACCGACACAGTGTTCACAGTAAAAGTGACCCACGAAAATAAATTCATAGTTTCCGGAGCCGCAGACTACACAATCCGGATCTGGAAGGTGGAAACGATGAACCTTTTCAAAAAAATCGAAACAAAAAGTGGAATGATCGAATGTGTCTCCCTCAATTTCGACGACTCCCTCCTTGCACTGGGTGACCGAAGCAACTCAGTGCATCTTTGGAACTGGCGAGAAAAGACCAGTCTCACAAAATTCACTTTTCATAACAAGTGGGTCAAAAGTGTCTGCTTCGCAAGCGACGGGAACCTTTTCGCGTCATGTTCAAATGATTCAACTATCCGAGTATGGAACGCGCGAGAAAAAAGACAAGAGTTTGTTCTTTTAGGACATGGAAATACCATTAGAAGTGTTTTCTTTACTTTTGATCAGAAGTTTTTAGTATCTGGGTCGGAAGACCTGACAGTACGTTTGTGGGACTTGCAGAATATCAAGAATTTGGAACTTGCTGACTTTTTAGGACCTATTGATTCGTTTCTGCTGATGAGTAAGATTAAGTTGAACCGTCCTCCGAGGGCTGGACTTGCTAATATTGTTTTTAGTTCTTTAAGAGTGAACCTGGCGCATGTTTACTCGTTTTTAGGAAATGATGAGTTTCTAGAAAAGACACTTACGCTAGGTACTTATCTTTCAGTTGATACCCTTGGAAACTCGCCACTTCATTACGCCTTAGCTCGTAATTCTCAAGGGTGTGTTGACGTGATTCTTTCATTTTTAGTTGGAGTTAAACAGACAGACCCTGACAGGTTTTTTAACTTTACCAATGCGATTCGAAATGATTTTACAGACTTACTTCAGAATAGTTCACCTTTTTTACCTACTTTCCTTGAAACGCTTTTTTGCGGGTTGGAAAGTCAGACCCTTCCTAAGTTCGGAGTGCCGAAGGAAAGTCTGCCGATTTACCACCTGACTGACAGTGAAAAACTTCAGAAGTCAATGTTTTTGAATGACAACAAAGCACTTTACTTGGAGCAGCCAGTTGTTTTCAAGTCACTTCCAATCCAGGTCTGTATGAATATAGGCGCTGTTGAAAGTATTTCTCTGATTCAAAGTATTTTAATGTGTTCTAATCCGAAAGTGCTTCGAACTCACATTATTCAGACTTTGATTCAAATTAAGTGGTCGCAGGTTTTTGCCCCGATTTTGTTTGTGACGGTCATGCTTTGGCTCGCTACGGGACTCATGGTCGCCCAGCTGCTGTCCAAAGAGCCGAATGCTTTAATAATTGTTTCTTTTTCAGTTCTCAATGTCCTGGTTTTGATGACTGAGTTGATGAAGGCTTATTTTATTGGAATTATGATTCATTTTGACTTCTGGAACTCGATTTCAATTATTCGGTTTTTATTGTGCAGCGTTTGGAGCATCTTGTTGTATTTGGGACAAGATAATTATTATATTGGGTGGTTCATGGCGTTCTTTTCTTTTGTGCAAGGGTTTTACAGCTTGAAGATATTTTCTTGTACTAGGATTTATGTGAGGCTTGTTTTTCATGCGATTTTAGATGCTTTTCCGTTTATTATTATTTTTATTTACTCGACTTTGGCTGTTGGGTTCTTGCATCTTATTGCTCAGGATAATGGGGAGAACTGGTTTTATATGATTTGGCAGGCACCTTATCAGCTTAATTTACAAGAATTCACTCACCAGGTTAAACCTTTGGATTATGTTTATTTCGTACTCGCGAGTTTGCTTAATGTTGTCATCATGCTCAATCTTCTTATTGCTGTACTTGGAGACTCTTTTGATCGCATCAAAAATGAAAGTATTGAAATACAGAGCGCGGATATGTTGGAAAATATTTTGGAAATTGAGTATTTGACTTATTGGAATAGGGATAAGAATGAAAAGGTTTTTATACATGTTTGTCAGGACCCTAGAATTGAATCATATGAGAATCACTGGGAAGGAAAAATCCAAGCAGTTACAAACTGTATAAAGCAATTCCAAGAAGAAAACACTAAAAATTACTTACAGATCAAAGACACCTTAAAAGAGCTCGAAACAATCAAAAGGAATCTTAAAGTGATTGAAGGAAAACTCCCAAATAAATAATCATATATTAACCATATTTTGAGTACTCATTTAAACAAACTAAAATTAAATTATTTCTAAAAAAATTAACTTCCTTAATCCTCTCAAAACATTTTAAACCCAAACCTTCAAAAACCCTTAAAATGCTAAATTCTCTAAATTTGACTTAAAATTCATCCATCCATATAAATGGGTTCATGCTGCATTAAATCCTCATCAAACAAGTCAAACCGAATCTTACAAATTTCCGAGGTTCCAGATAAAAGTTCGATATTTTCCAAGTCCCATCCAGACTCCACCGCCCCATTATTTTCCCACCGTTTAAAGTCATCAAACCACAGCCGAAGCACATCAACTCAGAACAACATAGACCACCATCACTCAAAATCATCGAAATCCGACAACTTCAAGTCAACCGAAGACCTCCAGTTGATTCGTTCAGCCCTTCAAAAGCATTTCATTTTTTCTAACTTATCAGAGGAGCAGTTGTCAGCGATAATCACTGTGATGAAGCTTTTTTCATTCAAAAAGCAAGGACTTATATTCAAGCAAGGGTCAGTTGGTGACTTTTATTATATAATTGCGCAGGGAAAGGTCGAAGTGCAGATCAACTTAAACGCAGTGGCGACTTTGGCCCCCGGGGATAGTTTCGGAGAAGTCGCGCTTATGCAGGACTCGCCTCGGACGGCCTCTGCTGTCGCTTTAGCAAAAACCGCGCTTTGGGGACTGAGTCGATTCGAATTTCGGCAGGTCTTGGAAAGGATGAGTTTTGAGAAGTACAGTGAAAATATTCGGTTTATTGAAGAGTTTAGCTTTTTTCAGGCACTTACCACGAAACAAAAGGAAAAACTCGCAAATTGCATGAGATTTGAAAGGTTTTCTATTGGGGCGAAAGTAGTGAAAGAAGGAGATCTGGGAAATTCGATGTATTTTATTAAGGAAGGGGCTGCTGTGGTCACGAAAAATGGCTTGGAGATTAGAAAGTTGTTTAAAAATGAGTACTTTGGAGAGCAGGCTCTGATGAATAACAACTTGAGGACTGCGACGATCACTGTTTTAGAAAGTCTTTCTTGTTTGTCTTTATATTCTGATGACTTGAAGTCGGCCTTGGGAAACAACCTGCAAGACATCATTTTTTTGAATTCTCAGAAAATGGCTTATGGAAATGATCCTGTCTTAAAAGGTCTCAACCCTGAACAGATCAATAAACTCGCTTCTTTGGGAAAGGCAAAAAAAATAGTTAAAGGTAGTCATTTAGTTGTTGCTGGAAAGGAAATCAAGTCATTTTTTGTCTTACTTTCTGGAAGAATTGAAGGAAAAAAGCAAAAGTTTAAAACTTCTGATGTTATTGGAGTGAATTGTCTTCAGGGTGGAAGTTTTGTGTTTGGAGAAAGCTTAGCTGCTGTTGAAGACTCAGAAGTTATTGAAATTTCAAGAGAAGAGTTTGAAAAAAGTGTTGAAGGTGAATTGGAATCAGTTATTGAGAGGAATAATATTGTTAGGGTGATCAAAGATATGAAACTTTTTAGATCACTTTCTAGTTTCAGTCTTGAAAAACTAGGAAAAATGCTGAATCTCGTAAAATATCCCAGCGGGTCAGTCATTTTCTCTGAAAACGCACCAGGTGACTCATTTTTCATAATAAAATCAGGAAATGTTGAAATCTCTAAAAAACACTCAGTTGTCAGGCATATAGGAAGACTTGACTACTTTGGTGAAAGGTCTTTACTATTTAAAACAAGCCGTTCAGCAACAGTAAAAGCTTTAAACGAAGTGGAATGCTGGGTGTTAACCAACAAGCAATTTTCCTCAGTGATAGACGAGCAAATGCAAAGCAGGTTGTTAGAACGGATAAAAATTCAAGATATTTCAATTTCAATTAAAGACTTGATATTTGTAAAGGTTGTTACTCAGAATAGCTTTTCTACGCATTTTCTTTGTGTGAACCCGGAGGACTCAAAGCTTTATATTTTGAAGTCCATGCAGCGAAATCGCTTTATAAGTGACCAGGACCAGGTTAATTTGATTCAGAGCAAAAAACTTATGCTTCTTGTTGACCATTTTTTTATGGTCAGCTTGTTGAAGACTTTTAAAGACTCTTTTAGACTTTGCATGCTTTTTCAATATGTTCCTGGAGTTCCTTTTGTTGATGTTATTGATAATGTTAAACTTTCACTTGAATTGAATGCAAGGTTTTATACTGGGTGCTTGTTGTTGATTATTGAGTATCTTCATAATAGGGATATTGTGCTTAGGTATCCTACTTTGAGAAGCTTTATGATTGATGATCAGGGGTATCCTTTATTGGTTGATTTTTCATGTTCTAAGCAGATTAGTGGAAGGACTTATACTGTGATTGGATCATTTCATTATTTACCCCCTGAAGTGATAATTGGAGAAGGTTATGAAACAGCTGTCGACCTCTGGGGACTTGGAGTGTGTTTATATTACATGATGTTTAAAAAGTATCCTTTTGGCCACAATGAATCAGATCCAATGCAAATTTATCAGCAGATCTTAAATTATCGTCTCGTGTTTCCTTCAAATGTTGACCCTTTGAGTAAGTCAAGACATATTCTCTGTGAACTCCTGAACAAGAACCCAGTTTTAAGAGGTAGTATTGAAAAATTTAAAAATCATCCTTGGTTTATTGGCTTAAACTGGGAAATGTTGAATAATAAGCAAATAAAGGCTCCGTTCTTGCCGAATCCAACTCATGTTGATCCTGAGGTTAAAGAAGCTCTGAAAAAAATGGTTCCGGTTAATGAAATCTTTTCGTCTTATGAAACTGGCCCTGAGTCTTATATTTGCAGGTTGAACTTGAATAAAAATTGGGATTTGGAGTTTTAAGTTAATAGTTGTATATAAGTATTCGAGGATTAAGAATATTGATTATGATTAGAATAATGATTAGGGGTTTTGAGGTAGTTTTTTGATTTCAAAAGTATTTCTGGGAATTAAGAAAGTTTAGAGTAACTTTATTGTTTAGATATGATTGTTATTATTTTGTTAAAGGTTTGCATTAGAAAGGAAAATTAGATTTATAAATTGACCCTTGAATCCCCAAACTTATAGCCTTTACAAAATTGAGAGATTGAATATAACTAATCTAATTTTTAAGTAGCCTATGCTTTTCTTTATGCAATTCCTTGTATGAACGCCGCACTCGATTCAAAAATACAATCCCTAAAACTGATAACAATAGTAACGAGAGAATTATTGCATAACAATAATATAGAACAATTGGAGAATTTCTGAATAAATTGTAATAGTAACTTCTATATATAAACAAAATCAGATCTAGAATCCAATAAGCAATGAATATCCAACTAGTTACTATGAATACTAATGAAAGTTTATCACTTTTACCTTTTCTTACAAGAATTCCTAAACAAGTGTAGAGTGCAAAGACAAGAGTAATAACTCCTAAAGGTATAGATAGATTAAACAGAAAAAATATCAGGAAGGATAAAGTAATAAGTGAACAGATAATCAAGAAGAAGATAAAGTTTTTCCTATCTGATCGATGAAGAAGTTTTCTGTTTACAGACTGATCAACCATTATAATCTCTTTATAGCCTATTTATTTCTAATCTATATCGGGAATATTAGAATGAACGTAGAGCACATCGTAATCATAGTTTTAAAGTCTTTCAGATGGAAATTTATAGTGATTAAACAACAGATATTAAATAATTGATATAAATTTTAATGATTCTCTCCAAAAATTCAACTTTCACATTATCGTATAATCTTTAACTTTAATTATTAATACAGCAGGATACGAGCATTAATCTATATTATATTTATTATAAATATAGAATAAGTGTTTTCTTCACCTATAATTACTAATTACAAGTAATAGAACCAAATTTTAACTAAATTATTAAAAACTAATAACCATCATAATATTGAATTTCTTATAGTCGAAATATTTTATCCCATTTATATTAATGTCTTTGAATGAGCATAAATTAGATTCATAATCACGTCAAAATACCCTATGTTTATAAATTCACAACATAAAGAGCTTGAATATTCCTAATCTAATGTTTAACTAGTCTATGCTTCTGCTTCTTTATATCTTTATATGAATGTCGCACTCGCCTCATAAAAATAACCCCTAAAACTGACACCAACGCTAACGAGAAAATTATTCCAAAATAGTAATACAGACCCATATTAGCAGTAAGACATACTTCAAAAGAAATAGTGCAGCTGACGACACTGATCATGAAAAATAGCATCCAAAACCCGATGATAATCCAGCTGAATATCATGAATCCTAAAGTCAGTTTTCCACTTTTACCTTTCCTTGCAGCGATTCCTAAACCAGTGTAGAGGGCATAGACGAATCCGGTAATTCCCAAAAATGGAAATTGAGCTCCTATAGCAAAGATCAGGAAAGCTACGGTAACAAGTGAGCAGATAATCAAGTACAGGATAAAGTTCTTCTTATCGGAATGATGAAGAAGTTTTCTCATTTTAGATTCATGCACCATTAAAATTTCTATTATAACTTATAAACGCTGATAAACATTAGGAAAGATTAAAATGAACTTCGGGATACTTCGTGTTCTTGCTTTATTTACTATTCTTTGAAATTCTCATAATATTTGCACCAATTAATAATCAAGACTCTGACATCTAAATGAAAGTCTTATATATTAAATATATAAATAAGAAAATGCGACCAACTTATCTTGAATTCCGAAGTCCAAAAGAAAAGACTCCTGATGCATACAATCCTGCAGTTACTATTTATGGAAAAAGACTTGGTTTTTCACCAAATAGGCTCAGTGGAACCTTTTCTCAAAGCAAACGGTTCCAACAATACGAAATCGACGCAAAACGAACAGGTTTTCGCATCGGTCCAGGAAGCTACGAGAACCCAAAGTTAGAAATAGTAAAGCCAAAGAAAGGAGGTCCAGTCTACAAAGCCTTTCACGGTTCCAAAGACGTGAGCAACAACGGGTACTTCTACACCGGCCACTCTCTAGTATTCGAGCCGAGCCTAGTGCTTAAAAGTAAAAAATCTCGTTTAGCCTCATCAGCAGTTTGCGTAGAATTCAGTCCAAACCGTATAAAACGTCCTTCAAGTGCGAAGCCAAACACTGAGAGTAAAAGTACAAACTTTTCAAGTACTCCAAACAAGCGTCCAGTATCAGCGAACGTGCGAATGTCTCCTTTTAATTCTAAGTTATCTACTGAATTTAACTGATACAAGCAGGACTACTCCTCTCCTAAGACCTTCACAGCACTTTGAAATATTTTTGCATTGATTTTCGACTCGACTGGAGTGAGTTGAAGACGGTTTAACTCTCTTTCTTCTTTTTCTTTCACTTGTTTATCGAGAACTAACTTGATTTCTTGTTGTTTTTCTCTTTTTAACTGCTTTTTTAGCTGCCTTGTCTTCTCGAACTGCAGATCTTCAAGTTTCCAGATCTCGCCTTGTTCTTTCAGGTAATTTTTCTGCTCGGACTTCCGCTGCTCACTTTCTTTTACCTGCTGAGCAAGGACTTCAGCGACTTCTTCAGTTTTTAAATGTTTTTCTTTGATTTTTCTAGCTTTTTTCTGTTCTTCTTCTTGAAGGTCTTTTAAAATTTGAAGTTTTTCTTCTTGTTCAGCTTCTTGAAGATGGTCTTTTAAAGTTTTTTGCAATGGGAAAAATTTCAGAAGACGTTCTTGGTTGTGGGCCAGGTCGGCCTTTTCTTGGATGATTTCTTTGAACTTTTTTTGGTTTTCTGTTAAGGATTTTTCAACTTGCAACAAGTGAAGAAGGTCTTGATGCGAGTCTTGGTCTTTTAGTTGCTGTTTTTTTTGACGGACTTGAAGAGCTGTTGATTGATTTTCTGCTTCGATTTGTTTTAGTAGCTTTTCTTTATGACTTCTTTTCAGTTTTATTGAAATATTGTTAGAAATAGCTGAATTTTCTAGTTTTTCCTTGTCTAAAAGAGTTTTCTCTTTTTTTTCTTGATTTTTCTGGATTTTTTCCTGGATAATTTTTTCGTAATCGTGCATTTGTTGCATTTTACTTTGTTTAGTGCGGAGTCTTGCTTGAAGTACCTGATTTTCATATTCAAAAACCAATTTTCCGACGTTTTTTCCTTCAATTTCTCGTTCTTTGACGAGAAACTCTTTTCTAAGTTTTTGTTCCTGGACCTGTTTAGACAGTTGTATCCAATAATCCTTTTTCCTCTCCTTCGCTTCCCGAATAGTGAGTTCTTGCTCTTGTTTAAACTTGATGCTTTCAGCTCTTGCGATTTTTCCCCACTGGTCATGTTTAAACCTCAAAGTTTCCCTTCCAGGGCTAAGTGAAGAAGGAAATTTTGAAACATTGTAAGGAGAAGACGTCTTGTTGTAAACTTGTGAAGGAAGATTAGGGGATGGAAAGATTTGAGAGTCTTTTCGCTGGTATTTTGAAGAAGGAACTTGAGGATCGGTCGGAAGAGGATTTGATAGGCTTCGGGTTGAGTTTACTTCGGGCTTTGGATTTATGTGCTTTAGTGTTGGGCTTGGGTAAGAAGGAGATTTTATTTCTAATGGCGATAGGGACAAACGACGCACTTGCTTTTTACTTGGATTTAACTTGTATAGAAGAATTTCTTCTAACTCGTCTAGGTCTTGGATTGTGATTTTTTCTTTGGATTGGAGGTATTTGGATATTTCTGAGGAGATTGTTGAACGGTTTTGAGATGAATCACCGAATTTTAAGAGGAAACCTTGAAGAAGATCTTCAAGGGCTTGCTTTTTACCAGTCATATTTACCTACTTTTTTTTATTTTGTTTATGTTTAGTAGGGTGCCTAATACCCAGGTAACTGTACGAATACTCATTAGAACCACAAACAAACCAAAGAGTGGTATTTGTGGAAGGATCCTAGTACACAATTCTTGAATAATCATCGAGCTCTCAATCATAAGTTCAGTAAAATGAGCTTTCTGAACAGGTATCTTGCATAAAATCAATACTTTTATCTTAAAGCACATCTGCCAGCAGATCAATGTATGAATAAAAATTGTGAAGAATGTATACTTCTGAAAAATATCAGTTAAACTCCAAAGTAAAAGGTTTAAGTTAGTGAGGATCAATGGTAATACAAATGATATCTTCATATGTTTCAAAGTAAGGAAATTTTTAATAGGATCATTCATTATCACCCAAATAAATAAATAAAGCAAAATAGTCATAGTTATTGTCGACTGAAATGATAAAGGAATCCAAAAATCCTGAATAAAAAGCAGTGATGATTGAAAAATCTTTGATAATACTTGAAATGATGAAAACAAAAGAGTCAAAAAAACCAGAACTGGAGGATAATATGGAAATATTTCAATAACATTAGAAGATATTGACTGACTCGATAGCCAAACTAAACTCACTGAAAACGAGTGAATCACAAATTGAAAAAAAAATTCATCAGAAAGGGCGTAAAGAATCGAAGGCACAAAAAAAGAGTAAAGCGTTAAATGCGAGTTTAACCTCAGAGCTTTATGAACTTTCTCAATATCATTCTTATATTCAATTTTTGCAAATGCAAATAAACTTACCCCTTCATAAAACACTCCAACTAAAATCACGATAACCAAATATCCCTCAAACTCTTCAAACCCTGCAAAAAAAATCAAAAAACCTAAAACTCTCAAATAAAACCCCCATTTATACCTCAAAACCTGTTCCAAGCACGAAAATCTCCATCTAAATCTCTCTGAACCCTCGAAATTCAAAATTTTTTCCAGACATTCAGGTGCAACAAAAGCCATTTATTAAGAAATCACTAAATCTCTCTATCCATTTGAAATTCATCGAAAATAAACCTTCCAAAAGACAACACAAAGGACTAACTTTAAGTTGATTCCTAAAAATAAACCCGCTCTCCACCAAATCTGAATTTTCGTTTCATACAACAAAGGAAATAAAATCAATTCAAAGAAATCAACAACTTGACTTGCCATGACAAAGCTTAACACAGCCCGAGGACTAGTTCTAAGATTTTTTCTGCAAGTTTCACAAGCGAATAACAAGCAAAAAACAGTGACCTGTCTTTTTCTTACATTTAAAATTTCATGTCTTTTGAAAATCCCGAGAAAAATGAGGAGCAAAAAGGAATACATCAGGACCCAAAAGGCTAAAGTCCATTTGAATTGTTTTCCGACCTGCTCAATGAAGAACTTGTCGATTCCTTTTGAAATCTCAGCATCGATCTCATGGTTCAAGTCCTTTTCAGGGACAAAAGGAGATAAAAGCGTTATATGATTATATTCATTTTCTTTTAACTTTTTCTTGACTTCTTCTAGTTTTCCCTCGATTTCTTTGACCTGTCTTTCCAGATAACTCACTTTATTAGAAACCCAATGAAGTCTAACTGCGATTTTATCAACAAGAAGGTTATTCGGGAAGACTTTCAGTTCTTTATCAGAAACTTCTTCATTTTTCAATGGATTTAAAGAAATCTCGACTTTTCCGATTTTTTTTTCAAGAGTTTCTTGTCCTGACTGCCAGATCTCAATAGTCAGCAAGTCACTTTCAGAGGTATTAAATGTGAAACTTTCATTCCAGATACCTTTTGACTTGTTTGAAGTAACTTCCCAGTCCCCGTAAATAACCCGGGCAGTGACCCAAGCTTCTGATTTTAGCTGGGCTTCTTTAAGCATAACAGTCAACAAATTATTATCTTCTGGAGACTTATTCGCTTTCGCCTCGATAAGCTCTCTTCTAACATTCGTCAATTTTAAACTATTTTCTTTCACTTCTTGCCGAATAACTTCAATGAGCCTTCTAATCTTGCACTCAAATTCAGAAAGTTTTAAAAAAAAGTCTTCCACAGTGACCTGGGCGTGTAAGTCAAGTCCAGATTCCACAAAAACCAATTTCAACATTTCTGAAGAGAACTTAGAATGACTTTTCGTAGTGAATATTGCAAGAATTTCTTGAAAAGTGCAGAAATCACTAATTTTTTTTTGAATCATTAAATTTTTCGCTTGTTCTTTCAAGTCAATCACAGGAGGTGCATAAAAAGAACTCATGATGACACCTTTATGGACTTTACATTAAATTAAACTTCTAGGAGATGATATCGAACCAGGGTAAGTCGAACTGGTTATAGACTTCGGCGACAAGGGCAGACTTCGACAAGCTGCAACTGTTTGAATCGCTTTTTTCATGATCTGAGATGTTGAAGAGTCTCTTTTCTTTGAAAATTCTTTTTGGGCACTGTTCCAAGGGTTTTTTTCTTTGATCTTCTTGAGGTACTCCTTCCCTGCACCGTGATCTGTGAACTCTTGAAGAGCGACAGGTTTTTTTATTTTTTTAAACATTGAAAGTGCTGAATTCACATGACTTTCTTTCACTTGAAGACGAGAACTTAACTGAGCAAGACTTTCTTCAGCCCTTATTCGCTTTTTAAAGTCATTTTTAGAGATTTCTAACAGTTCAGCAGTAGTTGAATAACAAGTGCAAGTGAAAGATCTTGGCAAGTCCTTCATGATATCATCATCTCCAATGATTTCTCCTATTCCTTCTATAGAAACCTTTGCATTCATATGAAAATCGCCTTTTTTCAACACAGGAAGAACACGACCGTCATTTCCGAATTTCCTAAGACTAGGTCTCTTAACATTAATCTGTTTAGAAATCTCAACTTCTCCTTTTTTGACAATGAAAACCGACTCAGCCGGATCAGTTTCATGAAAAACAACTTGATTTCTTTTAAATCTGACAGAACGAAAATAATAACTGAGCTTGATCAAACTTCTCTTGCTCCATCCAGCGAAGGTAGGAAGTGAAACGAAAAATGAAATCATTTGTTCTAACTTTTTCGTGCTGAGATGTCCAAGAACACGAAGATAGTCACTTTTGCAAAGAGTAGCGAAATGAGTGTCTTTAATGCAATGAATAGTTGCTAGTCGGGGCTGGTCTTTAATCAAAGCCAATTCGCCGAAAGTGCCTCCAGGGCCAAGAAGACAGACAGATTCAAGTTCTTCATTTTCATTTTTCATTGAAATACTGACCTGGCCGTCAAGGATCAAGTAAAAAAAGTCGCCTTTGTCACCTGAGTTGAATACCACGAAACCCTTTGGAATAAACTTGTATCGAAGAACTGTGCAACACTCTTTAAACATCTGTTCATCTCGTTCTTCTGTCATTTGATTAAAAATTGAAAGAGACTCTGTTTGTTGAATCAGGATTTTTATCGAACCTTGAGTCCTTTGAGATGGAGGAGTGTTTAAAATTTTTATCATTTCAGAAAGTTTGAAGTCAGATTCGCAGAAACTTATGGAAAGTCGAGGGTTTACTCGGTAGTCCATTGAAATTATCTAGTTTTGAGATTAAAAACGATAAATTTCGTTATGAGGATTTTTCTGGGGAGAAGGATTTGGAATAATATTTTTCTTGATATTCATGGGTTGGATATTAAACTTTAAATTTAGGTAAAATTTAAGTTATCTTATTACTGGAAGATTTGTAACTACTCAGTTTGTTTTTCGAAAAGGTTTTCTTGCCAAAGGCCTTTGGCGAGGCTATTTTTGACTTTTTATTCGTTGCTGACTTTGGAGAGAGAAAAGTCGATTTTTCAAGAGCGATTAAATTTTCAGTCTTTTCAAGTCGATCTTTGAGTCCTTTGTACTTTTTGATACTTGTCAGAAGTAAGTCCTCTAGTTCAGTGATTTTTCTACTTGGACTCTGAACTTTTTCATGTTTCTGCATTTTTTGGATTTCTTCAGTGAGTTCATGATTAGCCAAGACCTGTTCTTTATACTTATCTTCAAGAAAAGCGATTCTTTCTTCAATACTTTGCATTTCCTCACCTTTCATGTTTTTTTTTTCATTTTCCTTGAGTTTTTGAGTCATTTGAAGAATTTCAATTTCATGTTCTTTCTTCACAAATTTCAGTTCTTGAAGAAGTTTCACTTTTTCGAGGTTTACTTCAGAGAGTCTTTCTTCCAACATCTCGATTTTTAATGACTGATTTTTTACCTTTTTGTTGAGTTCTAAGATTTCTGTCTGAAGTTCCTCGATTTTCAAAGTTTCTTCTGGGCTTTTTAACGGCGAGTCTTGCGTCGTTCGGATCTCGATTTCGGAAACTCTTCGGACTATGTCTGAGGTTTCCACACTGGAAGGTTCACGATCGATTTTTAGGTCGTTGAATGAGAATTTTTCTTCAAGCATGTTTTTACGTTGTTGGTTTTTCATTGTTATTGCTTTTGACTCTTGCATTATTTGACGGGTTCTTAGGATTGTGTCTTCGATGTTGTTTGCTAGACTTCGAGGATCCATTTTAGATTTTTTTATCGAGGAAGTGTTTGGATGAGTTAGATGAAAGAATTTGTTGTATGTTACTAGATATTAATTTTTTAGGGTTTGCAATTACTGAAAATTTTTTTTTAGAGAGGAGAGAGTTTAGGAGAAGATTGTATCAAGAGTATGTATTTTATGATTTTAAAGAAATTGAGTTATAATTAATTAACTTTAATATCAAATGGACTTAATTAACATGTAGCTTTATAAGGAAAGAATGATTTTGATATACTAATATGCAAAAAAGGCATAAATTTGAATATTTGATAAAGATACTTCGATTATTAAGGAACAAGTTTATTATCTCCTGATATAAACTTAATTATTATTTGTTAAGTATAATACCGAGGATGTAGCTTTAATACAAATTCACACCCAGCTCTCCCGATAAAAGATTAATGTGATTTTTAGACAAACTACTATAATTTGCCCAAGATATCTTTGACAAAATTATATCCTCCATGATCTATACTCCTTTTCTTATTTCTACAATTAATTTACAAAGTAATAGTAATTTATTTATTTAGATTATATTCGCATATAATAAGCAGTGAATATGATCTTTTTTTTGGAAAAACGCATTCTGGAAGATCCATTTCAACTCTAAACTTCAGGAGATTATCCATCGAGACCCTATTTTTCTAGCATTGAAAGTATAATTGGAAACTTTATAAATTATTTACGACATTCAATCTATTCTTCATATTCGATTCTATTATCAGTGTAATCATTAAATATCTACCCATTAAACCTTGGTTTCAAAATACGTGAGTACTCCTTCACAGGACTCTCTTCATCCTCACTCACCTCACATCTAGGAATGATTTCTTTGTTAGAACCATCATCTATCATCTCCTGTTCCTGACTAAAGCCTTTCTGAAGACTACTGGAGCATTTCATAGCTTTTTTTACAGTGATACTTTTACTGAAACCATCAACAGTTCTGTTTTTCGGTGTTTTTTCGAAAAACTTGTGTAAAAATTTGTTTTCCTTGACAATGCTTCTTCCTCTAAACCTGGGAGAGTTATTCAAAGAGTCTTCAAGACTTGGTAAAAAGTTATAAAAAGCAACTTGCAAAGGAACACCTTGAACTTCATAAGAAACACTTAAAGGTCTTCTTCTTCCTTTATAAACATGAGATTTTAAGTAATCCCTGCTGGTTTGGATCTTGAATTCGTTTAAATAGTTCCCTAAAAATCGATCAACGTTTTCTTTAAGAGGAACTTTCTTCGATCTTTTAATGCTTCCAGCTCTTATCCCGCAAGAGGCTTGTTTGCATTGAGGGATGCCAGAGACTAAGACCGATTCGAATGAAACTAGATTGTTTTTCTTTTTGTTCTTCATTATTAACGACCCTGACAATCTTTTATAATATTTCTGCCCTTTAGCTGAAAATACTAAAAATATTGTTTATTTGAAAGAATGAAGATCAAAAATTTTGATATATTGAAAAAAATATAAAAAAATGATGATCGTTTATATCATGTTCATTTTTCTTGTATTTGTATTCTCTCTTGGATTTTTACTTTTGAATTACAAAAATCATGATAGTGATGCTTCTAAAGCTAGGTTTAAAGGATTTTTGAAAAACGGGTTGAGACAAGGGAATGGGATTTTAATTTACCCTTCTGGAGATATTTATGAAGGAAACTTCTTAAATAATAAAAGGCATGGACATGGAAAATACACTTGGAAATCAGGACTTGTCTATGAAGGACTTTGGGAAAATGGTGAAAGAACTGGGTGGGGAGTCTTGAAAAACAATTCAAAATTAATCTACGAAGGTTTCTGGTCCAAAGGCGAATTTTCCGGCCAAGGTTCAAAACACTTAGAATCCGGTAGATACGAAGGCCGTTTCCTTAAAAACAAAGAAAACGGCTACGGTAAGTTTTTCTATTTAAACGGAGACCGATTCGAAGGGCACTGGTTAGAAGGCCATCAAAACGGTTACGGCAGTCTTCTCAACATCGAAAACAAAAAAATCTTCGAAGGGTCCTGGTCAGCTGGGGTCTTCGACGGCTTTGGAACTCTTTACACCGAAGAAGGTTTCTATAAAGGAAATTTCAGTCTTGGTGCAAAGGAAGGCCAGGGAAAATTTTACTTTAATGACGGAAAAATCTTTGAAGGGTTTTGGAAAAATGATAAAAAATGTGGTTGGGGTGTTTTATTTAATGATAAAGCGGTCAAAACTTTTGAAGGGTTCTGGATAAATGACTTGAAAAATGGCTTTGGGATTGAATTTTATGAAAATGCTAGATTTGAAGGGGTTTTTAAAGATGGGGTTAGAACTGGACCTGGAAAGATGTTTTGGAATAATGGAATTGTTGTGCCTGGGGTATGGGAAAATGATGTGAAAGTCAATGATGAAGAAAGAGAGAAGATTGTGTTGCAGGGAAGCAAGAAGATGATGAGTATCAGAGAAAGTATTAAAAAAAACATGAGTTATATAAACTAATCATTTAAGGGTGACTGTTTATCACATATCATTTGAGGCACTATTAATTAAAAGGCTAAATGTTTAGGAAGATTTTCATCATAAGGTTAATTTAAATAATTAGAAGGATAACTGTTTTATCAGTAAACATTTTTACTATTAAATAATTAGATTCTTTTCACTTCTTCCAAAGTTCTCCTTCTCAGCTACCAATGCTTGTTTAACATTTTTTCTCAGTCTTTGCAAGTGTAAAAACTGCTGAACTCTAACAACATCCATTTTTAACTCCTGCATATCTTTTCGAAGCAGATCGATTTGGCTCTCTTGCTTCTTAATTTGAATAATTTTCACCCTTCTATCACTTTGTTCAGTTCGAAGTGATCTTTCCTCAACCAGGACCTGTGGAGAGTTGATGCAAGTATTAAAATCCGCAGCTTGACTAGAAAAAGTTGAATGATAAACAACAGATCCTTGATTTGAATCAACTCGTTTTAAATTTGTGTTTAAATCAGCTTGAGAGGCTTTTCGCAAATGACGAAGACTACTCACTCTCAATCGATTTGTGATGAAACTTGGAGTAGAACTTTTTTCATATCTTTTTCTGTACTTTTCACTTTCAAGAGATCTTTTAAGTGACAAATAAGTAAGTTTGGGCTTGTAAAGTTCCATTTATTTAACTGTCATTTCGATCGTATTTATTATTAATGTCTTTGATTGACTTTTACTTCAAACCCACAGAGAAAGGAGAGTACTCTGAAGAAGAAGTCAATCACGAGTTGATCAGCTCAGTGAAAGCTTTTCATCTATGTCAAAAAGTTGCGAAGGAATTTTATGAATGTCGACAGACTCCCAGTGGAAGGGCAGCTCTTCCTGAGACTTGCTTAGATCCGGGTTTTAAACTTTTCAAGTGCTTTCAATATGTAAAAAAAATACCGAAAGGATGCCAAAATTCTTATGAATTGGTCAAATCATGTCTTGACAGCGGGATTGGAAACTGCTCTGATTTAATGACGAGGTATGTCGAATGTAAACCGAGAGACTTGTCTAGTTTTTAGTAAGGTTTGAATGTTTTAAAGTATTATTCTAAGAAAAGTGATTTTTTTCGCTTGAAGCTCAAATCTTATATTAGTGATTTTAGGGTTAAATCTGATGATTGGAAATAAAACTATCTATTATTAACCTTGAGTAATTTTCCAGGCTTTTAACTTAGCGCAACAAATAAATCTGGGGATTTTTCCAGCAATAAGGACAAAACCTAGTTCTTTTATCCTTTGTTCACTGAGTTTCAAGACAACTCTGTTGATCCTGATAGTGAGTAACACCTGAAAAATTTCTAAAACTATGAAAAAAAGCGATCCGATGAGATACTTGCCAGCCACAGTGCAAGAATTATCAAAAGACTGAATTTTTTCAGTAAAACAGGACTGTTCAAAGTCAACCTGTGTCAAAAAGTACCCAGATGAAAGAATTCTGAACAAAATACTCAAAACCAGATAAACAATGAACAAAAGGTTAAAAATTCGCTTTAAATTTAAACTTCCCAGAATACCCGAAAACTCGAATAGAAGAAAAGGCAACAAAAGAAGGAACCTTCGCTGCCCTAACCCTACTAAAAAGATAAAAGTAAAGAAAATCTTACTTAGGATCAGGTATTGAGTTAAACTGCATTGCATCGCGATTTGCGCGTCTGAAACTTTCACGGCTTCGAATGGCTTTAGTTTTGAATATGTGTTCATTTGGTTGTATTGAACTGTGAATCCTGGAATTCCTGTTGTTCGAAAGGAAATTTTACGCTTTACGTCTAGATCTTTTATGCTGTCGGACTCGTAGGAGTCAGATGCTTTGTATTCTTCAGCCATTTATAAGGGTGGACTGGGTTTGGAGTTATTTGAAAAGGTTGGGAAGTATTTTGAAGAATTTTTAGGTTATTTTAATTTTGAAGGTTATGGAAATGATTAAGGAGTCTTTAAATGATTGGAAGGTATGATTGATTTGGAAATTTTTCATTGAGATATTATGATTCTACGGATAATTGTTTTTAGTGTATTTGGGTTAAGGATTATTTATTGGAGTTAAGATATGTGGGAATAACTGTGAATTCGATGATTAGTTATAAATTTTTATTAATTAAATCTCAGAAATTTCAACAAGTTTAGATTTTTTCATAATTCTAAGATATCTAATTATTATTAAATCATCGTCAAATATTGTCTAATTATGAGATAAGATACTAATTTCTCTTGAATGATAATATCCCCGATTTAACCTAAAATAAAAAATTTCTACTTTAAAAAAGATAGAATTTAATCAAGATAATAAAACATCCTTAAATCTAAAACTTCAAAACTTCCAATAAACCCAGAAAAACTCCTTCACCACATTCAATAGCCTATAACCCAAAAAATTCTAAATCTCGAAAATCCCAACGTTTTCATCTAATCATTTAAATGCGAGCCTGTTTATCCAAATCTCCAATACCCTGCTCAGCGAGTACATCCTCAACAAACTGCCGAAGCCTTCGCCGTTCAAGCACTGACCTGAGCATCCAGACGCATCATCACAAGGCAAAATTTCTGAAACAAGAGTCGAATCCCATCGCGATCCAGATGTTGGAGACTTTTTTGCAGGACATCTGCAAAAGTATCACAAACAACAAGTTTCCTGAGTTGATATCTGCTGAAATCCCCATGATTCGCAATTTGCTTAATGATTCCATGGCTCTTTCTCATATTTCTTTGGAGTTTTTCTGTCAGTTTGATGCTTGCTTGAATTTGATGAATAAAATCATCGTTTTTGGATCTCCTCATACTCAGGAATTGGTCATTTTGATTGGGAAACTTATTCAAATGATTGCATCGAATTCTTATTTACCGAAAAAATTTTCTGTTCCGATTAGGATGGAAAAGGGAAGAAATTTAGAGGAAAAAGGAACGGACCTGAAAGTGAAAATAGGAAAAATAACCCCAAGACTAATAAACGTAAACCCTATACAGATCTGGAAAAAAGTCTCTTTAAAACTAAAAGAAATCGAGCCAGTATGTTACGGAATATTAAGATTTTTTTCCGATGTAGACAGCAGTATAAAAGACCTATCGCTTCAAGAGCCTCAAAGAGCGATGGCCCTATTCTGTAAAAACCCAGGACACGTAGTACAAGTTTTCCGTAAGACTTTAGTTTACCTAAACGGAGAAATGATAAGTCTGAAAGTAATCCGAGAAGTGAGCGACTTGTTGACTAAGACTTCGCCAGAACTCGTATCTTGTTTCGATAAAACAATGACCGGGTTCATTCTTTGGGACCTTGTAAGGTGTTCGATTGAGTACTACCGAGAATACGGTTTTTACCATTATCGAATCGACATTTTCGATAAGAACCTTGTAATTGATGAGAGCCTCACTGACGCGAAAGACATTTTCAAACATTCCATCAAAGTTGTCCCTGTCAGCATTATTGGCCAGATTGGAACTGTTCATAAAATGAATCCTCCTGCTTCAGGCAAAAGTTTTACTCATTCAAATCTCGCGGATATCAGAGGAAATCAAAGATATAAAGAATGTGAAAAAGGCAGAGAATTGGAAATTGATGAAAAAGTTGAAAAAAATAAGAAAAAAAATAAAGAAGGTAAAAAAGACTTCGCTGATGTTGAAAATTATGAAGGATATATCAATGACCAGTTTCAAGATTTTATCAGAGAAAAGCTAAGAACTTGTCAAAACAACGAAAATTTGATTAATTCTCAGAAAAGTGAAATTTTAAAGGAATTCAACAACTTCATGGAAAAAATCGACCATGAAAAGATTCTCCGACTTTTAGAAGATAAAACTTTCATCTCAGAGACTTCAAATTTTTCTTACTTTTGAAGCAGTTAATAACCTGAAACCCTTTAAAAAATCACTAAAACTTCTTATCCCTTAAAATCCCATTTTAATCTCTCCATAAATTTAAAACCTACATCCAATCAAAACATGTTAAAAATGAAGCCAACCTACAAAGAATTCTTACATCTTCGAACAACTTTAAAAGAACTTCCTAAAAACTTCTACAACAAGCTTGACATCCGAGAAAAGACCATCTTCGACGAGTTGATCACAACGATAGACTCAACCTTCGTCCCAAAGCGCAGCCCTAAGAAGTCAAGCATCACGAGTCCTGAGTTACTTCCAAACGACACTTTTCAGCCGAGACTCGTCATCCTCTGTTTAAATCTCACGAAAATCCTGGAAAACGGTCAAAAAAAGTTCAAAAGATTCACATTTGGACTTATTCGTTGCCTTTACAGAGAATATGTCAGAATTCTTAGGTCACCTAAAAGGCCCAGCCAGATCTTGGAAGAGGAAAAAAATCAGCCAAAGATTGATGAAAACGAGCAAAACCTTCATCGAGTCCGAGATCAATTCGAGGCGAAACGAAAAGTTCTTCTTAAAAATATTGGTTCGATCATGAGTACAAAAAAAAAGGTTTCTTTTAGGAATTACTTGTTTGGACTTTGGCAGCAGAAACTTCTATTTTGCCAGATGAGGAAAAAAATACTTTATCAGAGTGTTAATGTTTTAGGACTCAAGCTGAAAAAAATAGGGTTCAGGAAAATTTGTCCTGGGCCTTGCTTTTCAAGTTCAAATGTTTTAAAGAAAGTCTCGTCAATGTTCTTTTTTAATGTCGTGAAAGGACTGGCTTTGAAACCGGTCAGTCAGTCTTTTGCATTAATTTTAGAAAAATTATCGAGATCTCAGGTAAATCCTTTAAAAATTTGTTCTGGAGAACAACTCACAATTCTCAACATCCAAAAAAAGACTTTAAAGGAAAATATAAACTCAAATGTGAATAATTCAAAAACAGGAAAAGTTTCAGGAATCGATTTTGACGGAAAAGCTGAAAATTCAGGAAATGTTGAAAATAATGAAAATGAAATCGAGGATTTCAAGTACACTGAAAGAAAAAACACAAAAATGATAAAGAAAAAAAAACAGCTGCTTAGAAGGGTGAACGAGTCCGAAAAATTCAAAAAACTCGAAAAAAACCACAGGTGGGTGCAAGGCTTTGCCCTAATAAAATGGAAAAAACTCTACTTTTCAAAAAAATCTAATCTTCAAACCAAGGAAAACCTCGGAGTTCTAATAATCCAGCTTTTAGAAAAAGCTCTAGAAAAAATAAGAAAAAGCCGAAAATCCTTATTTTTCGAGTCAATTAAAGTGAAACACTCAATAACAAAGCAGTCATTATCCTTCAAATTAACATTTGCAATGAATTCTCTTGAAAAGCTCTTACTCAGCAAATCATCTCTTTTGAAATACTTCAGCTTAGACCGTATCAAATCTTTCGTGATCCGTTCATCATCCCCATCACTTCCAGTGCAAGAGCCAAGATCCCTTCTTTTCTACAAGTCCTTAAATTCCTTAATAAAAAAGCAAAAACTCCAAAACGAGCGTTTTTTTTTCACTTGTTTCCAATTTTACTCAAACCAACGCACTTCTGACTCAACCGACGACATCCTATCAAAAAAAACTTATTATTTCTACAAAAAGTTAAAAAACGTGCTAAACAAAATAAAACTTAAGCGAAAAATCGCGACTTTCGTGTCAATTCAAAACTATTTCGATAGTAAACTTGACATATCAGCTAATTCTCGCCTTAGCGGGTTGTTTCAATGTTTGAACCAGCATCTTTTCGGTAGACTTTTCAATGGTTTTCATGATATCAGGGAAAAAGCAGTGATTTCAATGATCAGGTCTCAAGCTTTTTACTTTATAATTCACAGTGTTTTTGAAAAAAGGAATCAGTCGAATTTGAGGTTCGGACTTTGCAAGATCAAGGCGAGTGTCTTGGGCGAGAAGAACTTTTCAGCTGGTCTTATTGAAAAAAAGATCTTTACTGCTATGGTCCGTGACGGGTTTAAGAGAATTAAAGAGTATTCAGTGAATGTTGATAATTTCAGGTACTTAAGGTCGGTTTTCACTAAAAGTCTCACTCAAAAAATCTACTTTAAAAGACTTTCCAGTTGTTTTGTGTAAGGATTATACAGCAAGTGGCAGGCTATGAATGAAGAGTACAACCTCGCCTTGGAACTTGGCATATATGATGGAATTAGTCAGGGGAATAAGTATGACTGGACTAGAAATTCCAATTCCAGGCCTAAGTCTTCACTTGATGAAAGAGAAAAGGACTATTTTAACAAAAACAGGGAACGAAGCAAGTCAGAAATTTGGTAGTTTAGAAAATAATTGTTTTAAGAGTCAATCATTCTCAATATCTAAAGAATTATTCCCAATCTTACCAAATCTCAACATCCAATAAAACAACTTCAAAATCGAAGACCTCTTCCTTTCTTCATTCATCATCATTCCCAATCTCTTTCCAATTCCATCAAATTTTTCCTAGTCTTTCTCAACACTTATAACAACAATCATATCAGATCTAATGGCTTAGATATAATCATCAAAGCAATGGCATCTGAAGCTGGTCGTAAGTTTTCTATGAACCCAGGACTACAGCGATACCTCGCAAGTGCATCATTCAAACGGGGATTCCCAGTCCCACGCGAATCGACGCCATACGCGTTTGCCAAGGCAGCTGAGTACATCGAGAAAAATCTAGACAAAGCAGAGCATTTTTACCGACAAGCTATTGAAGTAGGGGAAAGACCTGAAAGTGCGATAAAGGACCTTGCTGGACTTCTTCATCAACAAGGAAAGACACAGGAAGCTTGTGAGTTGCTGAAAGCTTATAAACACATTTTTGTTGCTGATCTCAACAAGTATGAGAATTTACTGAAAAACCTTCAGAAGCAGATGACTCCCAGTAAAAATACTTTGAACAAAGCAGTAAAAATCTCAGGGTTAGGTCCTATGGCTGATGAGTTGACCTTGAAAGGACTTTTCGACAATTCTAATAGAATCCTTCATATTGAATTTGGATTCACTGATGGGGTTAAATGGGCTATTTTGAGGTTTTCGAGTCATTCGGCAGCTAGGAAGACGTTTGAAGGGTTTAGAGCGTTTCATAGATATCGACTTGAGTGGATGTCGATCACAGGGGAAATAGTGGAAGAGCTGACATCAGATAAAAATGAAGGCTTTTCGCTGTTTTCAATTGGAAGGACAAGCCCGGTCAAGTCTGTTTCAGAGTTTTACACACTGCTACCCTCGTCTCCACGTAAAACTCATGATGACCCAATCGATCAGGTGCTAGAAAATTCTTTTTTTAGTTATTTAAAGCGTCAAAATTAGTCTTTCCTCTAAATTACTTTTTTCTTTAGCTATTTAAAGCTTCAAAATTAGTCTTCCCTCCAAATTCCTCTTTTTCTTTAGTTATTTAAAGCGTCAAAATTAGTCTTCCCTCCAAATTCCTCTTTTTTGTAGTTATTTAAAGCGTCAAAATTAGTCTTTCCTATAAATTACTCTTTTTTTCTAGTGATTTAAAGCGTCAAAATTAGTCTTTCTTCCAAATTCCTCTTTTTGTAGTTATTTAAAGCGTCAAAATTAGTCATTCCTCTAAATTACTACTCTAGTTCAAGCTTCTGAAGTAAAATTTCCTCGAACTCCTGAATGTCTATAGTCCCGTCATTATCCTTATCAGCTTCATCAATTAGTTCTTTGATGATATCTTCAGGGATGATACCTCCACAGCTAAGCCAGTTAATCATTTCTGCTTTTTCAATGCTTCCAGATCCGTCTTTATCAAAAAACGAAAAAGCTTTTCTGATATTTTCACTTGAAAGTAAAATTTCTTCATCACTTGAAAGTCTGACGAATTCAGTATAGTTGATATTTCCAGCTTCATCAATATTCACCACTTCCATGATTTTTTTCACTTCTTCAGCCGCTTTTTCCTTGCCGAATTCATTTGCCAGGGCTTCAGTGAGTTCTTTTTCTGAAATCACTCCATCAGAGTTCTTGTCAATTAAACTAAAGGCTCTTTCCAGTTGCCTCATGTGAGAGTTTTTTGATAATTGGGTTACGATGAATGTGGTAAAGACCTGTTTTAGCTTACTGGTCTTTGATGATGTCATTATGTTGGTTAGGGTTTTTTTTATTTGCCCTTTGTTTAAATCTGAAACTGCGTTAGTCTTTAGCCAGTCATTGTCCAGGGCTTGAAGAGCCGATGGACGGCTTTTTGGGTTCTTTTCTAAGAGCTTTGAAATAAAATTTTTGCAACCTTTTGAAACTGATGAAAAGTTTGGGTGGTCGAATGGGACTTTGTCGGACTTTATGCTTTTCTCGATGGACTCGTCGTCGTCTCCTCCGAAGGGTAGTCCTCCTGTGATGACTGAGAATAAAATTACTCCTGCTCCCCAAACGTCGCATTTTTCGTCGTAGTTACCTTCGAAGACCTCTGGAGCCATGTAGTCTAAGGTGCCCTGAGCCTCTAATTTTGCTTTTTTCGCAGTAGCAATATTAAAATCAATTAACTTAACATTGATATCATTTTCATTCTCACTATCAGAAAGCAGTAGATTTTCTGATTTAATATCTCGATGTATATACCCCCGTCCATGCAGATAAGCAAGAGCCGACAACATCTGCTTCATAACAATAGCAGCAAGTCGTTCATTCAAGCATCCATGTTTTTCAATTCTTCCAAACAAGTCTCCATTGCGACAAAACTCCATAACAATAAAATACTTTTTCTTACTTTCAAAGTATTCAAAAACTTTTAAAATATTTGGATGGTCCAATCTTTTCAAAATTTCGACCTCTTCGAAAACAACTCGTTTTTGGACTTCTTCTTCAGACATTGAGTCTTTTAAGAGGATTTTGACTGCTCGGACTTCAGATGTTGATAAGTGAGTGCAAAGCCAGACCTCTCCGTAAGCTCCTGACCCTAAAGGTTTATCAAATAATTGGTAGACTTGCTTGAATTTCTGATTGTTTTCTTGGACGAACATGTCTGCTTTCACTCGAACATCAGATTTTTTCGTCACTGGAAGAGAAGCTGAACCTGGCGCTGAGTCTGGAGCTTTGCTTGGTGATTCGGATGATTTTGAACAGAGGTTTCCCATTTATAAGGTGGGTGGTGGGTGTTGTAGATGAGAGGTTTTAAGATTAGGAGGATTTGGTTTGGTTGGAAGAGATGTGGATGATTTTTAGGGTTTATTGTTTATAGAAATTAAAGAAATGAATAATTGAGTTAAAGGACTGATAAAAATATTCTAGAAAAATCAAATTTTCCTTCATCAAAACCGTATATTTTCATTTAAAATTGAAAACTGAAACTAGAATTATCATTAATCCTCATTTTCTATTCCAAAGAGGCTAAAATCAGGCCAAATATTATATCAAACTATTCCAATCTTACATCCAAAATAAATGGGAACCTGTTGTTCAATAAAACCCGAAAATCGTGTCTATAAACTTCCAGTAAAGCCTTTGAGCATCTACTACCTAAACACAAAATTCAAGTCAATATACAAAATTGACGGAGACAAATTACAAAAAGTAAAAATGCCTAAGTTTAACATAAATAACAACTGCGCTGTAGGACATTTGTCCGACGGTAGTATAATAATTATAGGAGGTACAAAAACATCAGGAAGACTCTCAAAAAAAGTCCTTTTAGTCAGTCCATCAGGAGGATACGTGACAAAACTTCCATCCCTAAAGCGACCAACATATAAAGGCAGTGTTCATCAAGTAGACTCAACAATTTATTACTTTTCACAAGACCTGAGCATGCCACACCAACGTTACAATAACAAGTTCTGGGAAATAATCGATTACGGAAAACTAGACTTAAATTCAGTAAGTGTTTTAAGACAAGATCACATTTTTTACTTTCTCTGCGGACAGAAGCCAAACGGGAAACCAACTAAAAAGCTTTACGCTTTAGACATCTCCAATTCTTCAACATACGAAAAAATGAACCACAAGTTAAACTTCAAACTAATCAACCCGATCTGTTATTCAGGTTACGACTATGTAGTCGTCGGAGGAGGGAAAAAGCCAAACGGTTGTGACAACTTCAGTTATTTCATCCAAACAAATGGTGAATGGAAAGAAATCCAAGGGCCAGACTGTATTTTAGAAAACTATCCCTGTCTTTACAGCAACCGTCTCTGCATTTTTATTGCGAAAAACTCGAAAATCGTCACACTTGACTGTGCCTTGAAGTTTAAAGTTTACCAAAACAAGAAAAAAAAGCAAATCATGAAAAGATCAGCGACAGTCTTCACCCCAACCACAAGAATCAACAAGTACCGAAGAAACAGTCGTTACCTTCAAGACGTGTTAAACAACTACGTCACTTTCCAAAGCAATCTTTCATCAACTCGACTTGAATTCTGCCAAAGCCCTTCAAACAGTGATTCAAGCGAGAATGAAAAAGACCAAAGCGCGAAGACCCCCAGCATAGTTCAAGTTTCTTTAAGTAAAACTGAAGTGATCAGTCAATAAATTCCATGAAATTTCTTCATAATCTATCAAAAACATTAACGTTATTATTTAATTCTGCTTAATGAACCAGAACCGCAAGATGCGGGCAAGAATTACTTGCAATGTGGGAGACACTCAATACGAAGTCGTCAAAAAAGTCGCTTCAAGTCTGATGAACTGGGACCTGAACACGATTTTTCTTAGTGAAACTTGGGACATCTGCTGGACTGACAATGCAGTAAGTCCTGAGCAGTTAACTAAAATGCAGGCTTTTCAAAAAATTAATCATTTTCCAGGGATGCATGGAATTTGCAAAAAAAATTACCTGGCTTGGAACTTGAATCGAATGGCGAAGGTTTTTCCTTTAGACTTCAATTTTCATCCGAAGACTTGGGTGTTGCCAGGGGATTTTATTGAGTTTAAGAACAGTTTTGTTAAAGGGATGACTTATATTTTGAAACCTGAAGCACTTAGTCAGGGAAAAGGGATTTTTTTGGTGAGAAGATTGGAAGATGTTCAGAATGATGAAAGACTTGTGGTCCAAGAGTATCTTAAAAATCCACTTTTGATTGATGGGGTAAAATTTGATATGAGAATTTATGTTCTTGTCACTGGGTGTAGTCCTTTAAGGATTTTTATTCATGAAATGGGAATCGCTCGGCTTGCTACTGAAAATTTTTGTAGTCCGAAACCGGCGAATTTGAAAGCACTTTGTATGCATTTAACGAATTATGCTGTTAATAAAAATAGCTCGAAGTTTGTTTTTAATACTGATGCTGAGCAGGATGATGTTGGGCATAAGAGGAGCTTGAATGCTGTTTATGAGTATCTTGAAAATAATGGGTTTGATGTGCAGGGATTGAAGGAGGAAATTGAAAGGGTTATTATTAAGACTCTTTGTGCTGTCCAGCCTTACCTGTCCCATTTATACAATGCATGTCAACCCGAAGAACTAAGCAACTCAATGTGCTTCGAATTGCTAGGTTTCGACATAATCCTCGATTCTTCTCTAAAGCCCTGGGTGTTAGAAGTGAATCATTCTCCTTCCTTTTCAACAGACTCCCCCTTAGACTGGAAAATAAAAGAAAAAGTAATAAACGACACTCTCCTTCTCCTAAACGTCACTTCAAGAAACAGGAAAAAATTCTTCTCTGAAATGAAAAACAAAGTCAGAAATCGCGCCTTTACCGGAAAAATAGACCGAATGACTAAAGAAAATCGATCAAAACTCGTGAAAGAGAAGCAAAAAGAAAGAGACCTTTGGGAAGAAAAACATTTGGGAGGGTTTAAAAAGATCTATGGCGGTACTGAAGGAGATTTTCAACAGTTTCAACAAGCTGCTCAAGATTTTTACGAAGGCTTCACTGGGGTTAATACTTCCAGGGTCAAAAAGAAAGAATCTAAAAAAGATCCTGTGAATTTCCGGGCTTCTAGCAAAACAAAAGGCTTAGAAGATCTGAACTTGACTCAAAATTCTAGATTTCTCAATTTCGTTGAAAGAAATGAAAAAAAATTTCGATTAGATCAAAGTTTTGACTCACCTTGTAAAAGAACAGAGTTTTCTTCTAGGTTAAGAGGGAAAAGTCTTGAAATTCCTCCTTTACATGTTGAAAGTCTAAAACTGAAAAACCTTCCGATAAAATTCGATGAACCTCCAGTATTACATGGAAATTTTTTAATGCCTAAAAGTTACGAGTTTTCTGGAAAAAGATACCCAGCTCAAGTATTCAAGTCATTAATGTAAATATTTTTTTAATACTTAAATACCTTCAAAGTAGAACTTTGAATGAAAACTTATTACACTACAATACACTTTTCATCATCCTCTTCTATTGACGTGTCAAGAGGACTATCAGAGTCCTGATTGCGAGGATGATAAGGGCTTAACAAACTTTCCGCCCTGACTTTAAAAACCTCAAAAGTTGCAACATTAATAGTAGAATTTTCAGAGTCCTCATCAACTTCAGGGATTTCCGCACAGGGCTGTTTAGTGATAAGAGTATTTAAAAAGACATTAGCTCTTTTCACATAGTGCTTGACAAACTGCATATTAAGGAAAATTGTTTTTTGCCCATTCCTGTATGACTCTTACTCAATACAATTCCTGAACATGTCATGAGCTTCATTGATTTTATTTTGCTTTAAAAGAGCACTTGCAAGATAAAAGGTGACCACCGGGTTGTTAGGGTCGTTTTTTAAGATTTCATGGAAAAGAAGAATTGATTTGTTCACCTCGTGCTTGAGAAGTGATTCAATTGCTTGCTTTGTTTTTGGGTTCTTGAAAAGAAGGTGGTAACCTTTTTTTACCATTATTTTGTGAATGTTTGAACCGGTTTGAAGAGCTTCTTCGAAAAAGTTTAGGGTTGATAAAACGTCTCCTGTGTAAAAACAGGTCGTTGCTAGGTTTATTAGAGCGATTGGGAACTTTCGCTTTGGAACTAGGTCTATTGCGTTGTTGTAACATTTTATTGCTTCTGATGTGTTGCCTAGCTTTCTGTAGGCGTTTCCTGCGTTGTTCATTGCCTTTGCCATGAATGGGTCTAGTTCGAATGCTTTTTCGAATTCTTTTAAAGCTTTTTCATATTTTTTATCTTTCATAAGAGAAAGTCCATAAACATTATGATACTCAGGATTATCCGGATCTAATTTCAGTGCTTTTTTAATAGAAGTCTTCGCCAATCCCGATTCATTCTGAATAGAATAAATTTCAGCCAGCAAGTAAAACAGTTGATCTGACTCCGGAAACCTTTCCAAATACTCTTCAACCATAACCCTCCCAATTTCATATTTTTTTTCCTGTATATGAATCTTGATATACGAGACAGCAGATTTCAAGTCCAGCGGGTCACCTTCCCCAAGTATTTTTTCAAAAATTTCTTTACTTTCCCCAATCTTTTTTTTATCATGCAAATGACAAGCCACTTTAAGTAAAACTTCAGGATTATTCGAATACTTGTTAATAATTTTCTCAATAGTCAACAAAGAGTCATCTAAGGAAAAATGTATAAGTGACTCCTTCAAACTACTTTCAATCTCTTGGTTTCTTTCAAATTCAGCTTCTTTTCTAGAAGGTTCATTTCTGAGGTCTTTAGCACATTTGGTGCATTTCGTAAAATTAGAACACTTGGATCCCATATATTATAAATCTTAAAAAATTAAGCATCCCGAACAAGACGCAGGTTTTTTCGTCCTTTCTAAAGATTCAAGATTTTCTCTCATTTTTTCAATCAAATTTTTCAATTCCACATTTTCAGACTCTTTAAGAGAAACTTCAGTTTCCTTTACACCAATTTTTTCCTTGATATGGAAAACTTCAGACTTTAAATGTTTTAAAGTCTCTTGTAAGGCTTCATCTTTGCCCATTTTTACTGAACTTAAGTCAATATCAAGGGTTTTTTGTGGACGGTTTTTGGGAGATTCGATAAAATTTCGCATTCGGGATAATTCGAGTTTTGATTTGTTTGACTCGATGAGAAGATCGTTTATTTCTAATTGAACGTCGGAAAATTTTTCTTGGAAGTTGTCGACTTCGGTCTCCAGTTCGATTGACTTTGATATGTAAAGTTGACTTGCTGACTTAAATGTTGACAGTGATGATAAAATCTGAGCTTTCATGTCACTTGTTAAACGATCTATCTGTGATGGGTCTAGATCTATGTCTAGACTTGTGTCTAGAGTTTCTAGAGTCACTTGCTTCTCGCTTTGCCCGCTTGTTGGAGATGTTGGAGAAGCTAGATTTGTGCTTTTGACTAGGTCTCTCTCAATCGGTTTAGTTAGTTTCCTAAGAATTGGTCTTTTATGAGGCCTTGACGGAATTTTCGTCTTTGATTTCTGCAGCTTTTGCATAATTATTAGATTGTGGACTAGAATCCTCTAATTATTCAATGATAGGCAAATTATCTAGGAAAAATATGAACCGATACCAGGTGAATCAATTCTAAATGAACAGAAATAACCTGCAAGCTGACAACAATAAGAAAACATCCTCCATCATCTTTTCACTTAAAAAAACCCTTTTCAAACCAAATAAAAAATGCCAAACTATCTACTCTCTAAAAATTTACATAAAAGTAACCTGCTTCTTAAGCATTTCCAACTCTTTTTTAAATTTCGCGAGATTTTTCAAGTTTTTCCTCCTTTTTTCCTTATTATTAAAATGATTCGATCTGAACTTATTGACATCATTATATGTCTTTACCTTAGCAGCTTTCAATTCCTATTTATTCCATACCCTATAAATCTCCATAACTTCTTCGAAGTTCGAAGCCGATACCAAAAACTTGAACTCGTTCATTTTTTCCACTTGAAGCTCTTCCCTGATCTGCAACTTTTGAACCCTGAGAAAATCAGCGATTTGTCTGATTTTTGAAACTTTCATACCTTCGATATTTTCAAGTATCTCATCTTTTAACCTTTTAAATCTCGCTAAACTTTCATTTTTCTTAAAAGGAAGTTTTTTACGAATTTTTTCGATTTTTCTGTCAAATTTTAAGATTTTTTGCTTGGAATTTTCTATCAAATCACAAACTTTTTCTGAGAAGTTTTCATTGTTGGTTGAATTTAACTGGTTGAAGTGAGAGGAAAGTTCTCTGTGAAAGGTTTCGACTGTTTTTTGGTTGAAAACTGAATGTGGGTTAAGTTGGCTTAGAAGGACTTCTTTGTTTATTTCAAGAAGGGTGATTTGGTTGTTTTCTTCTAGTTTTTTTTGCTTGTTTTTTAGTGATTCTAGCTCGTTTTTCAGGTTGAGAAGGTTATTTTCGCTGTTTTGAAGGACTTTATCCAGTTCTTTGTTGGATGATGAGAGGGTTGATATTTTCTTTTTTATGATTTCAGAAGATCGGCTTGTTGACATGAATTTTTGTTTCAACTCATGACTCATTTTATGAGTTTGGTCTGTGTCGAAACTGTGGAAGGTTTGGCTTAGTTCTTGTTCTGTCTTCCATAATAGGTCTTGACAAGCTTGCACTCGGAGATTTACGTTGTTTAGTTCAGTGTTTTTTTGATTTAACTTTCCTTGGATTTCTTTCATCTTTTCGTTTAAGATTCTTAGCTCTGTGTTTTTTTCAGTCACTGCGAGACGAGAGCTTCTTGCAGAGGATTGCTTGGCTTCCATGGTTTCTTGAAGTAGTCTGATACTTTCCCTCTTACACAAATCCTCCAGAAGGTCTTTACTAAGTTCACTATCCGAGACTTCCGACTCACTAAGGGTTAAGTTTGAAACACTAGATCCCTCTTCTTTTTGGTTAGTCCTACTAGTAGACTGCAGGGCTTCCGTCGTGCTTTGCACGCTGGGTATTTCTAAACATTTGACTTTGAGTCTTTCTCCAATGATTCTGTAGTTTGTCAGTCCTTGGCCTTGGTCTGAGTTTTAATTACCATTGTAAGGGGGGAGGGTTATTGTTGAGTCTGGAAAGGACTCGTTTTTACTGATGCTTGAAACCCAAGGATGTGACAATATTTGCACGATTCCTAACCGGTCTTGTGAATTTTTCACCAGAATACGGCTTATTAGGTCTTTTGCTTGCTCTGGAAAGCTTAATGGGAACTTTGGCTTGCATTTTGAAATGTTTATTAACATGTTTTGCTTTACTTGGCTACGGAATGGCGTATGGCCTACTAGCATTTCGTAGAGAAGGACTCCTAAACACCAGACATCGGCTGAAGTGTCGTGGGTTTTTTGCTCTACCATCTCGGGAGGCAAGTACTCAGGTGTTCCACAAATCGTTGTCCTAGGCTGTTGATCAGACGAATAATAATTCGACCATCCAAAATCAGTCAACTTGACCTGTCCCTCCTTAGTAAGTAAAATATTTTCCGGTTTAATATCCCTATGAATGATGGCTGGACTATGACAATGCAAATAAGCCACAGCCTTAAGAACCTGAACGAAAAACGTGCCAGCTTCGAATTCCATGAAATACTTCTGCTTATGAAGTTTATTGAAAAGATTTCCACCTTCACAGATCTCCATGATGAGATAAAAAAACTTCTCATCTTCGAAGTGATTGAAGAGTTTTGCAATGTTTTCATGATTCAAGTTGTACATAATGAAAACTTCACGTTTGAACTGTGCTTGCATTTTCACCACTTTTTCTTTAGCAACTTGTTTTATTGCGTAGACTTCTTTTGTTGACTTGTGAACCACTTTCCATACCTGCCCGAATGCACCGTCACCTAACTTTTTTATGAACTCGAAGTCGGATTTTTTTATTTCTTGCTCTTCGCCTGTTGATGTGCTTGGCGAATCGAAGAGGATTTTAGAACCTTTCGCTAAACGATCGTTTTCGATATTTTGAAGTTGCTTGGCCATATTAATTCTAAGGGATTTTAGAATGGGGTGAGAATAGGTGGCTGATGCTCGTGGTTTGAATTTTATAGTTTTTTGAACAACATTAGCAAAAAACTTGTAAAAATCTAGCAAAAAATCTGCTTCTTAATTTTGCTAACTTAATTGACTTTGAAAATGGAAACCGAAGGTTCGGACAACGAGTTTTGGAAAGAACTGAATCATATCGAAGCAGAAGAGCCGGCTGCAAGTATGCAGCAGCTGAGCATGAATTTAGTAGACCTGATATCAAGTAAAATCGATCAACGTACAGTGCGCCCTCCAGTATCAATAGCTTTGGATAAGAACTCTCGAGAGTACTTCGAAGATAAGATTGAGCGAATCCGAGAAAGTAAGGAAGAAGAGATTCAAGCGACAAAGATTAAAATTTCGAATAAACTTAAAAGACAATACGAATCTATAATAGAGAAGACTAAACAAAAATATCAAAAAAAAATATTTGAGTATCAAAAGGAAGTCGCTAGCTTGAAGAGTCAACTTCAGTTAAGAGATATTTCAATAAACCATCTCTGTTCCTTGATTTCCGATATGGAATCTTACATGATCAACGCTCGAATCATTACATCCCAAGCAAGACTCCCAATAAAACCAGCTGATTCACTTATCGATGAGTCCTTGATTTACCAAGTCCAAGTGCAAAACTCTCAGATTTCAAATTTAAAAGAAACCTGCGAAAGTTATTTACTTGAAATCGACAAAATGAATAAAAAAAAGTCTGAAATTCAAGAAAACTACTTGAAAAAAGAACAATCATTAAAGAAAGAAATAGAAAAACTTCAGGCAGGCATCAAAAGCAAGGAATCTGAACTTGAAGCCAAAACTAAAAAAATGCAGCATGAGTAAAAGTAATTAGGTTTGAAAGGTTTAAAAGAGAAATCAATGTCGAACAAGCTGCTAAAGATTTACTTGTTGACAGGCAACGACAACATATTGAAGTACTCAAAGAAGAACTAAAAAATGCAAAAATTGTACTTCAAAGCAGAAAGCTAAGGAATAAATTTTATGAAAAACTTGATGATTATATGAAAGAAGTTGAACCTGCTCATCGCAAACACAAATCTGAAATGCCTTCGAGAAATACGAGTGCTAAGTTTAAAACTATTGACAGTAGAACTGTTCAGAAAGGACGGAGATCTGAGATGTCTTCTCCGAACTCCAGGGTTTTTGTAAGAAAAGTAAGCTCTCCTAACTCTTTGACAATTGATTTTACTGTGACTAATTCATGGTTGTAGTTTATTTATAATTTTTAGGAGTTTTAAAGCTTATAAAAATAAGTTCTTTTAATTTTAGATGGACTTTTATTATATTTCCTATTTAATATCATAATGACTAAAAAAAGAATCATGATGATAACCCTTTCTGCAAACAAACCAAGCCATAATATTTCTTCATTCTCCAACAACAAATTCTGCTTGAACCTGAAGTACCCCAAATCCAACAAAGTAAAAAATTTCCAATTCTCTTCATCCTAAAGAAAATTTTAATTTCTGAAAACAAGACCAAATCTTCACAAAACAACTTCAAACCCTAATTTCATTTCCTCATCTAGAAGCCTCTAAAACTGACTATTAAATATCTTAATAAAATTTCTAAAAATGCTCCAAATCTTTCAGTATTTCTTGATTTCAATAGAGGCAAAGACCTTGATTGAATACAAGCTGTCTTTTAATTTCGGTAATACTTTCCATGACTATTCAAACAACGATCGCATCGGGGTAAACGGAAACAGTCCTGAGGCAGATTGGCAAGACACGACAGCAACGACAATTGGAGCTTTTTTTCACTCAGAATCTTCTTTAATTACGATTCCAGCGGAAGAAACCTGCTCTGAAGCCGTGGTTGAAGAAGACCTGCTGAATATTCACCTCTGGTTAAATCTTTGGAATTTTTTGAGTGGTCAGAAGTCGAAATTTATTCTAAGAGGGGGAAGTCAAGATCTTCGTACAACTTTTTCGTTTTTGATTAACGAAAAATCATTGATTTCTTTTTGGTTTTCACGAAACAATAATTATGAAAAATTCGAAACAAAAGGAAAAATTCGGTTAAAAGAATGGATTTTTATCAACTTTCAGTTAAAGAAGGATTTTTTTCAGGTTAGTGAAAACCAGGTAGTTCTTGAAAGTATGACTTTTGAAGATTCATTTGAATTAAATCGAAAATTCTTTTTTTACATTGGAGGATTACCTTTTCAGTCCTTTTCAATACAAGGTCTATTGTGGAAAGTGACAATCAACAACGACCCATTTTTATTACCTTCAGAAGTAGAACCATTCTTACAAGACTATTACTTTAAACTTCCAGAGTTCAATGAAAACTCTTTAATTTTCAATCAAACTTTTGAAGCAGTTTCAAGAGGAGCTTCTGAATCTTTAACCTTCATTTGCAATGAAAATTCTGATGTCCGTTGTTTGACTTGTCTTTGTCAAAATTCAAACTGTGAAGTTATTCCAGAGACTAATTCAAGTATCTGTAAATGTCCTTCTGGAGTCACTTCTAATGAAACTTTTTGCCTCTGCCCTAAAGGAAAGTACTTCTCAGGGACTACTTGCGAAAAGTGTGAATTGATTTTCTGTGACTTTTGCTTGAATGATACTTGGTGCCTTGTCTGCTCTGATGGGTATGTTTTAAATGAAGGGCAGTGTGAATGCCCTGATGGGTTTTATTTAAGTGAGAAAAAATGTAAAGCGTGTTCTTCGAACTGCCAGGTTTGTTTTAATACTTCTGTTTGTACTACGTGCAGGTCAGGCTATTACCTGTCAGAAGACTTTTGCAACCCATGTGGAAAACTCTGCAAGATATGCGAATCCGACAAATGCCTGAACTGCTCCGATTCAAATGCAGAGCCAGTTTTAAAGACCAAGACCTGCAGTTGCCTTCCTGGTTTTCGATATGAAAAGAAATGCAAAAAGAACTACTTCACAATAACATCAATAAAAAATATCAATAATAAAGTCACAGTTTTTTTCAGTGAAAAAACTTCAAAAACACTAGAATTAAGTGATTTTCATTTGAAATACGAGAATGTTAAAGACCCAAGAGTAAAATTCGAAGCCATTTCAAGAGAAAAATACGAGTTCAAGATAAACTCTTTTTTCGGTATTGAAGAAGGAGATATATTAACAGTAAAAATCAAGAAAAACAACTTAAAAAGTGAAAAATTTTCTACTTTTAAAGAAACTCCAGTCCAGGTAGAACTTGAGTATGAAAGAAAAGTCCCGGATAATATTTGGAAAGTAGTAAAGATAACTAAAGACACTTTACTTGCGATGCTCATCGTCGCTGCTAGCTTCGGGTTAGTCATCGGGCCTTCTGTATTCTGGACACTTTTCAATACCTGCGACTTGATGTCTTTTTTGCCTTTAGGAAGTATTCCTTATCCAAAGGTCCTCTCACACTTCTTTAAACAACTGGATCCAATCTCTTACTTTCCCAGTCCTTTTTCCTTGATAAGTATTCCAAGAATTACAGAACCTGCTTATCTCGAAGCTCGAAATTACGGAATTTCAAATTCAATTTTTTTTTATAACCTTGAGGTCATTTTGACGTTTTTAGGAGTTAATCTAGTGACAGTCCTTCTTGTCTTCGCATTTTCAGCGCTTTGCAAGGGATGGGTACAGTCACTATTCAGTAAAATTTTAAATTTTTACAGATTTGGTCACTTTTTGCGATTTTTAACTTGTTCTTCACTAAAAATAACGATTTTTGCACTTGTCCAGCTAAGGACTGTAAATTTCAATTAGATCACTTTCACCCGCATGAGTCTCATAAGTACTTCTTTCAGTCTTTTGTTCCTGGTAAGAAAAACTCAGGTCTTCGTAGGTTTGTCTCCTTTCATCATCCTTTGCATGAGTCAGAAATTTTTCAATAAAATTTCAGACCCAAGTCAAGAAAGTTTTTACTCAAAATGGGGAAATTTATTTCAAGACTTTCGAAATGACAGAGGATTTTTAAGTAGTCAATTTTTTACTTTGTTTCTTATTCGAAGAATTGTTTTTGCTTTTGTGCAGGTTTATTTGAACTCGGTTCCTTTGTTACAGGCTGGAATTTTAATGTTTTGGACTTGTTTGGTTATTGTTTTTTGCTGTAAGTATAGGATTTTTAAAGACCTGGCTTTGGCGGTTTCGGTGTTTTTGAATGAAGGGGTGGTTTTAGTTGTTATTGTTTTGAGCATGATGTTGTTTGCGGATATGAGGATTGAACAGGTGGAGACTCTTGAGATGGTTATTGTTGTGGTTGTTTATTTTAATATTATTACGACTGGATTCATTTGTATGTGCTCTTTGGTTTATAAGTGCTTTTGTAAGGAAAGGACTAGAAAAGTTGAGAGGGTCACTGGAATCACCAAAGTCGTTCCCAGTAAGGCTGAGGCGAATAAGTCTGCATTGAACACTTCAACTTTGTAAGAGTTATTCAGTGAAATTTCAAGTCCTGATAGTCCTTATAAGACTAAATATGCAAGATAGTTAGGTAATAAGATTTCTATGAGAGCAGGTATATGTTTAAACATAAATGGCTATTAAATATTTAATAGTTTAATCTGGAATAGAAGCAATGCATCGAAAATATTTTAATATTGATTTCTTTCGACTTTTTATAAATTTTTTATTTGATTCTTTTAAAAGGTTTCACTGGAAAAAAGATTCTCATCAATCATCAGAAAAAATATAAAAATTTTCGAGATAATGATTTAAAAGTTAAAAATTCTTAAAGTCTCTTATAAAAAACATTATTTTTTCAAATTTTCTTGATTTTCGAATCAAAAACTTTACTTTTTCAAACAAAAACAATCAGTAAAAAGTTTATCCTTTAAAATAAGCAAAGTCCTAAATAATAAGCCTTGATCAATATAAACTTCATCATAATTAAAATATTCTAGATTCTGCTTCAACATTCCATTTTACTTTAAGAAGCCATTGTGGAAAAAATTCCTATAAATATGCTGCCCTTTATTCTCGTTATCAGCTTGATTGCAGACTCAAAGCCTTTGGTTAAGTATAATCTTTATAAAAATTACGGAAAAACCTTTTACGACTATTCAGAAAACTACAGGCATGCGATAAATGGGAACTCCGCAAGTGAGTATGGCCAAGATACCATCCCTACTGACAGAGGGGCGTATTTTAGCCCAGGAACCACATCTGGACTGATAAAAATTCCCGAAATAGATGCTGTTAATGGTAAAATTGAATTTTCAGCTCCGTTTGCTATGCATGTGTGGATGAATTTAATTGAGATTGATAAGGAATTGAATCCAGCAATTTTTCTTGAAAGGATCGGGAGTAGTGGATTAGGTTTCACAGTTCACTATTCATTGAAATCAGGCTTAAAAATATCAGACTCCGCTGATGTCGAGGTACCCGAAGAGAGCAGTTCACCTACTGAAGATTCTTTTTCTACACCAGAAAGCTCATCACCTTCAAGATCATTATTCGAAAGTGGATACAACCGCCATCTATCCTCCTCAATAGTCTTTAAAGAGTGGTTTCTTTTATCAGTAAAAGTGACTCAAAACCTTATATCAATTTCTAAAAATTCCGAAACCCTAGTTTCAATAACCATTCCAAACTACTCAGAGTCATCAGAGCTCTTTTCTACAAACATCGGTGGAAAGCCTAAAGCGCAAATGTCAATAGTGGGCTTTATCTGGAACTTCATAATCGAAGACGACATTTCAATAAACTATTACTCCAACAAAAGACTCTTATTCAACTGTGACGAGTCACAAGCAAGTTTGAACGAAAAGTGCTTTGAAAACATTAACTTAGACCCAAAATACGACTCTCAAGGAAACATCTGCAAAGGCTGCATTGGCTGCAATGAAAAAATCTGTCTTTTATGTGAATGCGAAAATTCAAGTTGTGAGTACAGCGAAGCCAAAAAGTCTTCATTGTGCAAATGTCCGAAAGGAATTAATTCTAATGAAACTTACTGCCAGTGCTCACTTGGACAGTTTTTCAATGGAAAAAAATGTGAAAATTGTAAAATTGAAAATTGTTATCTTTGCTCAAGCGAAAATATTTGTAAAGTCTGTCAGGAACAGTACCAGGTAAGAAATGGAATATGTGAATGTAAATCTGGGACTTTTGAAAAAGGAAAAAAATGTGAAAAATGTCAGGAAAATTGTGATAGATGTGAAAATGAAAATAAATGTGATGCTTGCCTTGCAGGGTTTTTTAAGGATAAATCGAATTGTAGTCCTTGTGGAAGACTTTGTGAAGAATGCACTGATATTAAGTGTAAAAAATGTTTTTCACATGCTGTGCTTGTTAAGGAGAGTCTTTTGGATTGTGAATGTGAAAAAGGGTATTTTGGAGATCAAACTTGTGAAAGAAGAACTTTTAGTGCTGAAGTCTCAGTGAATGGAAAAAATCAGGTTATAGTTAGCTTTAGTGAAAAAGTTGAACCTCCTCTTAAAGAGAGCAATTTTAATTATAAGGTCACAGGGTTAATTCAATATGAGGTTGAGTTTGAGGCTATTTCATCTGACAAGTACATGTTTTCAATCAATTCTCCTTCAGACATTCCAGAAAGCTGTACCTTTGAAGTATGGGTGAAAGAAAAATCAATCTACAGTGAAAACAACTCTTTATACATTTCAACATCTTTATCCGTAAAACTGAAGAAAACCGAAACAATCGACTCCCGAATATCAAACCTGCGAAACATTGCAAAGCCATTAACAACAGCTGTTATAATCGCCTCAGCAATAACAGGAATGTTGGGCCACCCAGGTTTATTTTGGATATTATTTAACACCCTGGAGCTCATTTCATATGCGCCTATAGGCGCAGTGCCTTATCCAAGCAGCCTTGTCGAGTTCTTTACTCGTCTCAACGCTCTTTCAATATTCCCAAGTCCCAGTTCGATTGTTGGATTGGATGGAAAGAGCTGTCCTCCTTATTTAGAAGCCAGAAGATATGGAAATGATTCTTGCTTGTTTTTTGTCAATGTTGATGTTATTGTCGCTCAGCTTATTTTGAATGTTGTGGTGATTTTTTTGTTTAAAGGACTCAAGTTATGGTTTTTTTCTAGGTTTTTTGAGAAAGTACTGAAAAAATATCGATTTGGGTATTTTTTAACTCTTGTTGTGGCTGCTTCACTTGATGTGTCGCTTTTTGCACTTGTTCAGATTAGAAGTGTATTTGATAAGTAGAGGCCGAGGAATGGTGGAGAGATGGTTAATTATGTTTTTGCTGTGATACTTATTGTAATTGGATATTTAGGTTGCTGTTATACTTGCTCCAGTTGTTATTTTAATTGCAAGTTATAGGTGCTTAACTCGTATTTACAACCCGAATGATCATGAATTTCAATCAAAATGGGGAAATTTATTTAGAGAGTTCAAAAAAGACAGAGGATTTTTTAGTACTCAATTCTACTTCGTTTTCATAACCAGAAGAATTTTATTTTCATTTACCCAAGTCTTTTTAAACTCGATTCCACTGTTGCAGCTTATTTTAAATTTTAGTGGTACTTTAGTTGTTCTAGGATATTTAGGCTTCTACCGGCCTTATATAGATCGAAGTTTGATGATTTCAGAATTTATTGGAGAAGGAGCTGTTTTAATTACATTCGGCTTTAGTTTCGGATTTTTAACTGACTTGAATCAAGACACGAGCGATGCCCTTGAGCTAACAATAATGATCGTAAATGTTTCTACAATGATCCTACAAGTGCTTGTTAGTTTTGCTGATCTGATTTACTCATTTCTGCAAAAAAAGAAGCATAATACAGTTTCAAAAATCCAAAACATCAGACAGGATATGAATATTGAAAAAATTGCAGTTAATACAGATGTCATGTAATTATTATCCAGCGATTCCAACTTTTTAGGGAATCATTCAAAGACAAGACCTGAAGAAAAATAGATAGTTTAGAATATTTATTGATTTTAGTGGTATAAGTTTAAGTATTCTATGATATTTTAAACAACATTATATTTTATATCACATAAAAATTACTTAGAGAGCTTATAAAAGAACATTATTGATACAGTATTGACTTGCTGTATAAGAAGACTTTATGAATTAAACATATTTTCATTGATTCTAAAATAAAGATAAAAGCCAGCCTAAGCCCGCATCCTCGATTCCAATAACAAAATATTCCACTCAAAATGGTAGCCCTATTAAATGAATTAAAAAAACGCAAATGATTTTTCAGCACTCAGCTCTATTTCATATTCATATCAAGAAGAATTTATTTTCATATGTGCAAGTCTTTTGAACTCCTATCCACATATGCAACTTTCTTTCCATCTTTTCATAATTTTACCAGTTCTTACTTTTTTATTGTTTACTGTCTATATCGTGAAAAAATTTGATGATTTCACAGTTTTTAGAGAAATGCGGTTTTGTTAAAATTTGCTTGAGTTTCACATTTTTAGGTAAATTGAATCAGGGTAAAAGTGACAGAATTAAACTGGTTTTAATGCTCGTAGTTTTTAAAACAATGATCTTGCAGACTCTTTAGCTTTGTTGATTTGATTTTGGAAGTTTTTAGAAAAAGGAAAAAAAGAATTTTGTCAAATTTCAGAATGTCAGAATGAACAAAAATATGCACATGCTACAGATGTTGTTTAATCAATAGATAAGACTTCTTCTAGCAATTTAAGGTTTAAGTCCTTTGCTAGATAATTCGTTTAGAGCTATTTTCAATATAAATATAAAATTGTAATCGAAAGATATCGTCACAAGTAACTCTAAAATTATCAAAATTTCTGAGATTTATTTTAAAGATAAGAAATTTAACTTTAAGCTAATTTTCTAGAATTTAAAAGATTTACTGATGAAATTCATAACCATGCAATAAAAACTCTAATTTGAAATCATTATCATAAATCTTTAATAATCTCAAAGCACTGAAAATATAAAAATATTTTCTCTTAACAATAAATTAAACTAACTAAAATTTTCCAGTTAAATCCTATTACTGAAAAATCTAATCTTAAATACCTAATCTTCACTTCATCCTTTAAAAGCAGGCTATTCCTTAATATTCCCTTTTCCAAATTAATATCCTTCACTATAAATGGCATCCCACGAGGTCGAATTCCACCCAAACCAAGAAAAGTTCATAAAAGGTGACTACCGAGTTCACATCTTCCTCGAAGAATCCAAAGGTTTAATGCCAGCATCATCAGACGAAATAATGAACCCAATAATCTCAATCAAATGTTTCAACAAGACAAAATGCACAGAAAAGCTAAAAGGAGTAGGTCCAACAACAACTTCAATCTGGAACGAGCACATTTACTTCACAAAGTTAAAATGTTCAGTATCTGAAATTTTATCCGAAAAAATAATAATCCGTGTAAAAGACTCAAAAATTCTAAAAGACTCTTTAATCGGTTCCTACGAGTTCGACTTAACACAAGTGTACCACGAGACCAACCATTGCATAGTCCACACTTGGATCGCTTTATCCAATCCTTACTCAGACCAAGTATCAATTATGAGAGGTTTGTTAAAAATCGGAATAAGTGTCCTTCACTCAAAAGACCCTCCAGTTGACCTGACGATGAACTCATCAATTGACAGAATTTTAGTCCCTTCTCAGGTCAAGCTTAAGACTCAACAACTGGTGATTCAGTTCTTTTTAGCCCAAAATCTTCCGATTATGGATAAAATTGGAACTGTTGATGCTTATTGTCAAGCGAAATTTGGACATGTTGAATGTAGGACTCGAGATATCACTGCTGATAAGGTCAACTTGGCAGTTGAGTGGAAAGAAGAAATTTTTTTGCCTGTTATTCAACCTTGCATTTCGGAATTTGTTGAAATTTTTGTTTGGGATAGGGACTTTGGAAGTAAAGATGACTTGGTCGGGTCTTTGAGGTTTAAATGGAAAAATATTAAGGGGGAAAGTGAATCTGAAGCCAAATGGTCGAATATTTATGGAGCTCCTCATAATGTTGATGGAGAATCTGCTATGCTTATGAATCTTCATGATGAACTTGCATCACATTGGAGGGGAAGGGTTTTGATTAGACTTTTTATTAGGGATCATGAAAGACCTGTTGTAAAAAAACAGGAGATTGAAAATTTGGAATTGATTAACAATGTTAGAAGTAGATGTCGGAAAGAAAAATCGTATCGGGTTGTTTGTCAGGTTGTTCAAGGAGTCAACCTTCCACCAGGATCAAAATACTCAATTCAAGTAAGTTTTGACCAACTTTCCATAAACTCTAAGCAAGTAGATTGCATTAAAGGATCCTGCCGTTGGTTTGAAAACCTTCCATCAGGAAAGATCGGCGTTCCAGACAGGTCATTTCTTCCTGACATTTTCATTTACCTGATGGCAAAAGATGATCCAATCTGCTTCGCGCGTTTAAAAGCAAAAGATTGTCAAGACCTTTCAAAAGAGATATCATGGATCAAGTTAATTCCAAATAAAGCAGTAAAAAATGACCTAAATGACTGGGATCAGGGATATATCTTGCTGCGAGTCTGCGTAGTCAAGTTTGATCAGACAGATTTTCCAAGTTCATGGCAGACAAAGTTAGTACCTCCTTCCCAACCGATCTTAAAAAATCTTGTCTGCAATCTTTACCAATGTCGTGACCTTCCAGCATCTGACTCGAGCGGTCTAGCAGACCCTTACGTAAAAGTGATCTGCGGTAACCAATCATCCGAGACCAACAAGAAGTCAAAATCAGGTATGCTAAACCCAATGTGGTACGAGCAGATCATCTTAAAAGTCGAGTACATCACAGAAGACCTTCTTCCTCCAATAGTTCTTCAGGTCTGGGATTATGACCTGCTAGAAACAGACGACTTGATGGGAGTTTATAATGTTGACATGAGCAGTATTCCTATTAACCCTGAGTATTTCCCTAGACCTACCTGGGCTTATCTTAATTTAGGCACAAGTGACACAAATGAAGGACAAATTCTTTCAAGTTTCTCTATTTTTGACTTGGATAAAAAGATTCCTAGTCTTCATATGCCTGAAGCTATGGAAGTTGATGTTGAAATTTATGCTCTTGGATTTAGAGACTTGAAACCTGCTCTTGGGTGGCTACCGGTTAATAAGGCTTTCTTGAAAATTGACCTTGCTGCTGTCAACTTCCCTGGGGAAACTTTAATGATCAATGAGGTTAGGACTAATCCCAGTTCTTCTGGATCTAACCCGAATTTAGGGGATGTGCTTAATTTTAGATGTAAAATTGCTAAAGACCCATTGTTTTGTCCTTCGCTCTCTTGTAATGTTCATGATTATCTTATGAGTGGGGTCTGTCAGCCTTTAATAGGAAATTTCACCATAAACTTCAACAAACTCCTAGCAATTCGTTTCGGATACCGAAGAGAGAGTGGTAAAATAAAAGAAGATCCTGAAAGTATAATGGGAGTTGATATGAAACAATACGCATATCTTATCAGTGAGCCATTTTTAGGCAAAAAAATCGTAGAAATAGACAAAATCGGTAAAGTTAACCACAAACGACGCATGAGCGAAGCGATATTATCAGGAAAAATCATAATTCTTCCATATTTTAAAAAAGACTCACAAGGCAGAATAAGAGAACACAAGTTGCAAGACCCAGACTACATCGCCCTCGGTTACAACCGAATAGCTGACGATAATAACAAGCACTATCGATATTTCGTCAAAACCGCCTTAGAAAAATGCGAGTTTTTCGGAAAACCGCCATTCGAAACCTTTAAAATAAAAAAAGGCCAAACCAGAGGACTTTGCAAAGGTCTCAAGTTGATAAGTAAAAAAATATCAGACTGTCAAAAACTCTCTACTTTGAAAGTGGCAGGATTTTTTAAAGGGTTTGTCAAGATTTCACTGACAGGAATTGATGATAAAAAGGAGGAGGACTATGAATTGAATGAAATTGGGAAACTTTTACTGAGGAAATCTTATTGTTTTGTAAGGGTTTATGTTGTTGACGCTTATGATATTATCTCGAAAGATAAAACTTATCCGGACTCTTACTTGGTTGTTAAACTTGGACAGCAAAAGTACTCTGATCGAGAAAATTTCAAGTCTTCTTCTTCTAATCCTCAGTTTCGCAGACATTTTGATGTGCATGCTACTTTTCCAGGTGAAAGTACTTTGACTATTTCGGTATGGGATCATAATAGGATTAAAAGTGATAAAAAAATCGGATCGACTATGATTAGTTTGGAGGATAGGTATTTTAATTCCACATGGAATAAAATGCCTGACAAGCCGATTGAAACTAGGAAACTTAAAATTAGCTCGGCTCATCAGCCTCAGGGGTACCTCCGCCTCTGGATAGAAATATACCCAGCAAACGATACAGTGAAACCCTGGGATATATCTGCAAGACCATCAGAGAAGTTCGAAGTTCGAGTAATAATCTGGGAATGTAAAGATGTAGGCTTTTACGACATCGAAGAAGTTTCAGACCTCTTCGTAAAAGTATCAATAAACAACGAATTCAAAGAAACAGACACCCACTACCGAGCCCAATCAGGAATGGCAAGTTGGAACTGGAGAATGAAATTCCCAGTAGTCTACAACGAAGGAAGCAAAATAATCGTCTCTCTCCAGCTATGGGACCGCGACTTATTCTCAGGCAACGACGCAATCGGTGACACAAGTCTCGACATTTCAAAATGTTTCGAAGAAGCTATTGACTTAAAGCAAACTGTGAAATTTTTCAATGGAGGAAAAATCGACACAAAAAAGGAAAGAACGGAAAATGAGAAGTTTTGGGTAACGATCATGAATAAGAATAAAGAAGGAAAAGATGAAAAAACTGGAATGGTGATGGTCTCTTTGGAAGTCTTGCCTTTTAGTCAGGCTCTAGCTGTTGTTAATGGAGAAGGAAGAAGTGAACCTAATGTTGAACCAAGGCTGCCGAGACCTTTTGGAAGATTTGAGTTTACGATTAATCCTTTCAAGTTTTTCAATCAGATGGTTGGCCCGAGGATCAGGAGGAAGATTTATTGTTGTTGTTGCTCTTTGTTGTGCTGCTTTTTTATTTTTATTTCGGTTTTTATGATGATGGCTAGTATGATGTCGAAGTTAGTGGTTATTTAGATTAAGGCTTAGAGGTGAAGATTTTAGGGGTTTTTTGGATTTTAAGAGTTTTGGAGTGATTAGGATTCTTTGCAAGTTTATTTATAATAAATTATTTTTTAGATTCAGTGTAGGGATTGATTAAAATGATGGGTTTTAGTAAAGATTTGTTTATTTTGACTTTGGTTTATTTATTAGGATAATGTTTATCATGTTTTTATCAAGATATTTTCCGGAAGGTTAATCAATTAAATATCCTAATCTATTTATATTATCCCTTAGTCCATCAACATATAAATCTTTTCATTAACTTTCCTCCTCTTAATCGCAACCCAGAAGTAAACGAAACAATAGCCAAATACAAAAAGACCCATTATGAAGAAACCAGCTGAAAACCCTAAATATTGTGTTAAAAACCCAGCGCAAATAGGTCCTAAGATTTCTCCTAAGTTGCAAATGAAAATCGTGCAAGAAGACACTGAATCAACGAGTCTCTCATTATTTTCAAAGCCATAAACTTGAATTGCGTTGCGGATGATATTTGAAGTTGTGGGAACTATTTAAATTTTACTGTACATCAGAGCACCACCTAGTCCTAGAATTCCAAGGCCAGCTGCAACTACGAATATTGAGTCAACACCAGGAATGCATGGCCCAATTAAAATAAACCCTAGAGATGTTCCAATAATTCCAGCAAAAGTCAGAAGTTTTCCAGTAAAGCATCTTAACAGCTGACTTTCCAACAGCGAAGTAACAAAATAAACCATCAAGCAAATCGAATAAATCATTCCAACAAACGCCTCCTGAATCCCAAAGTTTCTCAAGTGCAATTGAATAGTAGTACTCAAGTACCCCAGACTCATAATAAGCAGCATTTGAGCTCCAAAGTCAATAAAAAGTTTCTAAATAAAAAATACTGGTTTCATCATCAAAGAAATCAAAGGTAGTCCAGGAGTATCCTGAACAAAACCTTTAGAATGTACAAGAAACCTCTGAACAAACAAAGAAAACCCAACAAAAGCTGCTCCAAGTGCAGAAAAAGTGACAGAAATCTTATACAAGCTCAACAAAGATCCAAAAATCGGTCCTAACAACAGCCCAAGTCCACTTGCAGCTTCGAACCACCCAATAACCCTGTCGATTTCTTTCGGGTAGTCAATTACTAGAATAGCTGAAGACGCCGTCATCGACATTCCCGCCCCGATGCCGGCCAAGAGTCTTGAAATAAAACTAATGAGAATTGTTTGATTTCGACTTCCAAATTCAATCATTCCGATTAAACCTGTTCCTAGTCCTCCTAAGAAAAGACCGATTGTTAGGAATTTCTTTCGACCGAACCTGTTCATGTACTTCCCTGATAGGATCGATGTTGGAAGGCCGAGGATTGGGTCGATGCTGAAGATCAAACCGATCATCCAGATTGGAATACCTTTTGACTGTGCGACGCCTGGGTAAAATGAGGCAAGGACTGTGAATGATAGACTTGTCAGGAACTCTGAGGTGTATATCATTGCTTCTTTTGCTGACATTTTAATTATTAGCTTGATTTGGTTGGATTATTTTTTTTTAGGGGTTTTGGGGTTTAGGGAATTTATGGGATTGGTTGGATTTAGGATTTTTTGGTTGGGAAGTGATTTTAGATTATTTTTTAAGGTTTTTGGATGTGATTATTGTCTTAGGAAAATTGGGAAAATTTAAATTATTAGAATCATTACAGGAGTTTTGGGGATGATTAAGTAGATCATAGTATGATTTTATTTTTTACAAATTTAGAATAGTTACATCGCCTGAAATTCTACACAATAATTATAAATTATAGATATTCCTAGAACTAAACACTCATCCTTACTACTTTCACCGAAATATTCTGATTCTTTATTCCACTCCTCACATCATCTAAATCCTTATTAATCATCAACAATTGCCTAAAATCTCTATAATTATTCTTAAACCTTAAAAAACAATTAAAACCTATTCAAAAAGCAAAAATCAAACCACTATTCACAAAATACCCAAATTCTTTAACTATGAATCAAAATTCTAAAACTTAAACTAAATTATTGTTTATTCTGATAACAACCTGGACAATTTTGTGAACTTTTAATGCACTGTACACAAATATCAAGGTTGCAACAAGGTTGAGAAGGAAAGTTATCAATTGGTTTATTCGTCTCACAAATAATGCAGAGTTCCAAGCCTCGAGTATTTATATCATATTGCTCTGAAACAAGCAAATTAGTTCCTTGGCAAATAGAACATCTTTTCTCAGTCTTTACCTTTTGAACGCATTGTGAACAAAAAATATGACCACATCGTAATTCAAACAAATTCTGATGAATGAAGGTCCCTCCGCAGGTATTACAAGAAGCAGGATTAACGTTTCTTAGATCATTTAAGCAAAATTTGCAGAAATTTTTGCCTTTTACAAGCTCTTTACTGATACAAAAACCACAGATATGATAACAGCCTTGAGAAAAATGATTATAATTCAGAAGACGAAAACATTTCAAACATTCGAATTTCCACTCGTCTGCTGGTTTTATTTGAACCCCAGGAGATATTTGTTTACAGTTCAAGCAATAAAAATCGCCGTTGGGAAAGCGTCTTAATCGAATATTGCAATTTTTACAATTGTAGAACTCACACCAGGATTTTCGAAAGTTATTCAAAAGTTCTTCGTTCTTCAGTCTGTAGAGAGACTTCCAAAAGACTGGGTTTCTGAAGATTTGCTCGAAATTAGTGACTTTTGAGAGTTCACTTAGGAGTGATACGAGATCTTGGGACTGAGGCTCTACCATTTATAAAGGATTGTAATGATGATAGTTCAAGTTTTTTAGGTTTTTTAGAAGGTTTGATGGGGTTTTTGATGTTTCGGAAGGAATTTTAACTTTTAAGGGTTTTTTAGGGGTATAAGGAGGGTTAATGTGAATTTAGAAAGAAGGTCGAAGGGTTTATATTGTTTATAAGGTTCAAGAATGGAATTGAATTTACTTTGTGATGATTTTAAGGGTCAAGTTTATGAATTAGAAGAGAGACCTATGGCTCAATAAATAATTTCTTTAATAGTTCTAGATTTATATTCGATTAACTTTTGCGTTCTGGCTTTTACTGTGTTCCAGATCGATCCTTGCACAGATGACAAGGGAATAATTTGTTGTATAATCTAATCTTACAGAAGATTCAAGAGTTTTCATAGTTGGCTTATCTTTAGCACCGTTTTATGAAGAATTTTTAGTTGAATTTATAAATAAGTTTGAATAGTAATTTTGTTTTAGAGTATTAGATACTTAATTTATGAATAATACAGAAGCTTGATCTTTTGAGAAGAATAATTAGCTCAAATTACTTGTGATTAATTCAAATTATTATACTCAATAGATTTGTATATTATTCATTCCTACTATAAAATAAACTAATTTTTCACCTGATGCAGGATCCTCCACTGTTAATAGTTTGCGTTCTACTCGCATGCATCTCTTCAATTTCAAGTGCGATAGTAATCTGGGCTCACTTCAAAATACCACAACTTCACAAGCATCCAGGCCAGATGATTGTTCTAATTTGTGTAATCCAGATGATATTTGACCTTCATTGGATTGCAGTGTTACATAAGATAAGAAAGTAATATTTAAGCAGCGATGCTGTTAATTCTGGTGCATGCCGTTATTTTGCAATAGTTTTCAACTTGATGATTTTTGTTTCTTGGAATACTTTGACCTGTCTAGCAATAGAATTGGTAATAAAGGTAAAAAGGCCTCTAAGCACAAATTATACCTTCCGTAACAAAGTCTACATCACAGGTACAATCTTAATAGTCCTTTCAGAATTTTGCCCAATGCTTTACTTCCAAGGTTTCGGCTTAACAGTGGTAGACACCTGCTTCGTTGAAGATGGAAAAACTTCTTATTGGTTTGCCTTAATCCCAGTATTCATCAATATTCCTATCAACTTTGTTTGCTTTTTTATCTTAAGGTGCAGCACTGGGTATAACAAAAACAAAGCCTTACAGAAAATGGTTCGGGCTTGTTTTTCAATGTGCATCTGCTGGGGGTATCCAATTTTTACTACTGGGATGAGGAATACCATGAATTTAAATGTTGAGAAAATGGATGATGTTGCTTTTATTGTTGGAAGTTCTGCTGGGACTGTCTTGGCAATATGCAGACTTGGGTCGTTTGAAATATTTAGAAGGCTTTGGAGATTGACTTTAAGGGATATTATTAAAAAAGAGTCGAGGGTGTCAAGAGGCCTTGGAAGTGTTCTAGTAGAAGATTGTTCAGTCAATGTCTTCTTCCAAGAGCTCACTAATGAAACAGTCAAGGATATGCTGTTAACCCTTTCAATGACTTTCCTCTCCACATCAAAATCTGAAGAGAAGTTCAGCTACGGCTACAGAAAACTAAAGTTCAATTTCAATATCGAAGACTACAAAAAGCTCGACCCTTTAATCGAAACCACAACTATTAGGTTAAAAAATGACGGAATCTGGGAATATGGGCATTATTATTTCAAGAAAATAAGAAAATCCTGCAAAGTTTCAAAGAAAGATCTACTTCACTCAATCTGTATGAAAGATAACTTTTTATTCACAGTAAATCAAAACACTGCAGGACGAAGTGGAGCCTTTTTAATGCAAACTCATGATGAAAAGTTTATTTTGAAAATTGTGACGAGACAAGAAAGGTACTTGCTACTTGATATTCTTCCTTCTTATACCAAAAGAGTCTCTCTTTGTCCAGAATCAAAAATTGTGAGAATTTTTGGAATGTTTAAAGTAACAAGTAGCAAACATTCCTTTATCATCATGGAAAATATTTTGAAAAATAAGAAAAATTCAGTTGTCTTTGACTTAAAAGGCAGTGTCGATGATCGATATGTTAAGAATGGTGAAGGAAGTGTTTTGAAAGATGGAAATTTTTTAGAAATGCAGAAAAAAGTTAAGTTGTTTCAGAAGCAGAGAGAAAAATTTTTAAGTGTTATTTCTGATGATTTGAAGTTTTTTATCAAGCATAATATTATTGATTACTCGTTACTTGTTGCTTTTAATAGTGAAGTTGTTGAGGATAAGTCGAGATATTTGTTAGTTGGGGTTAATCATAGCTGTTATTGTTTAGGTATCATTGATTTTTTGCAGGAGTACTCTTTTAAGAAAAAGTTTGAATTGTTTGTGAAAAGAATTCAAGGAAAAACTCAAACTAGTGTTTGTTCTTCTGTCAGGTACTCTAAAAGATTTTTTAGCTTTATTTCGAAAGAATTTATTGAAAGTGATAGTAGCTCTTTGAGTATATAGATAACAAAGTTGATGATTTGATTTAAACTAAATTAAATTTGTAAGTTTGTTTATCATAATATGATTTTTATCTGAGATATTATTTATTTTTCAATCAGTAAGCAGATCTGGGCTTAGGAAAATTTCCTTAATTATCTTCTGTTTAAAATTAAGAATAAAGTAATATTTTTATTTTGAATTTTATTGTGTCTTCCTTGAAGATCTTTAAGTATTTATCATTAAAAATAAATCTATTATTATTTTTATATTATATGGCAGCAAGTGGAATATTTGAGTACTTTTATGAATCTCTATTATTCAAGTATAAATGACCTTATGATTAAATTTTAATAGTTGAAGATATCAAAGTATTTTGAAGAAAATTTAAAATCTCTGGCTTAACAATTTATAATTAGCAAGAATATTATTTATTTAATTTTCATGGGATTCTTTAAAGTTTTTGAAGATATCAAAGTATTTTGAAGAAAGTTTAAATCTCTGGCTTAACAAATTATAATTAGCAAGAATACTATTTATTTCATTTTCATGGGATTCTTTAAAGTTTTATATAATTTCATTATTATGAAATATTTTAATTCCCTAAATCATAAATTGAGTTATATATTAATAGGAGTATAATTTCTACATTTCAGATTTTCTTTGAATCATCAAAGATAAATCCAAACGATTAGTATCTTTAGTCATCGATTTTATGCTAAGTAAATATATTCATTGATTGAAGAAATCTAATAATTAGATATTTATAGGTTATTGAATGAAATAAATAAATATTCATGATAAGAATATTTATATATCAAAAAACGCAATCTGCAAGCATTTTTTAATTAATTCTGTAGACAAAGTTGAAAAAAGCTTCGATAAATGATTCTCCTAATAAACTATTTAAAATATCCATTCATAACCAAATCTAACTTATTCTAGAAAAAACTCAAGATACTCCACTACCAATAGTTTTTGCAATTCTTGCAGATATTTCTTCAATTTCAAGTGCTGTGATTATATGAGCTCACATTAAAATACCTCAACAAGGCAAACGTCCAGGACAGATGATAGTTCTTATAAGCCTAATACTGTTTATATTTGATCTTAAGTAGATTTAAGTCTTAAAGCACATAAAGAGTAATATTTATAAAAGAAGGCTCTAAATCTGAACTATACAAGTATTTCGCAATGGTTCTTAATATTTTAGTATTCTTATCATGGACTATTCTGACCTGCCTTGTGATCGAGTTAGTAATAAAAGTGACAAAACCTCTGAGTATGAACTATTCTTGCCGTACTAAAATCAATATTATGGGATATTCTAGTTTTCATTTAGAGTTTTGCCTAATTCTTTACTTCCAAGGTTTCGGATTGAGAGATGTAAATGCATGCTTTGTAGAACATGGGATATTTTCATATTAGTTTGCCTTAATTCTGATATTTTTTAACATTTTTTCCGTATTTATATAATTCTTATAATATAGTCATTAATAATAGATAAAAATTTTCAAGATTATTTGAGTGTAACCCAGAATACTTAGAAAAAAAATAAACCTCAACTCTAGATATCGAAACTTACAAAAAAATCCAAAACCTCGATTAATCCTTAAAAATTCTTCAAAAATAACAAAAATTTAACTACAAGCTAATCAATCCATCTCAACCCAAAACTATTATCGAGTGCAAATTTAACTGTCCAATCTCTTGCAATCAATCTAAACAACATTTTATCTTCCTTGAAATAACACCCAGCTAATGAATTGAGAGGACAGCTTACATCAGGGTTTTCTAAAAGAGAACATAAACTCAGCAAGATAGTTTTGTAATTAAGTGCAGGGCTCCAGCCAGTCTTGAGTATATCAATATTGATTTCTCCTGTTTGACTGATATTTGGATGAAAAATTTTTGACTCAAAAGTGATTTTTGGAGGCTGCCATGGATAGTTTGTCGGAATTTCCCAATTTGTCTTGAAAACTTTTCCGGAATAAGGAGAGTCAGGTGGTCCAAGGAAATATCCTTGAAAAGTTGAGAGAGAATCAGAAAAATCGAAGTAAAGACCTGGCCAGGGGTCTCTTTTGATACTGCTGTACTCGATCTTAGTTCGATATTCGTTGCTCATATTAAATTATTATTTGAGAAAGACTAGATAATTGTTATAATAAGATTATTTTAGGGAGTAAATGATTAGAATTAGATTGTAATCATTTTTATCATTAATTTGAAACTTGAATGATTGAATAATTAGTTAGTGGATTAAATTCAGATTTAATTGAGGACGATGAGATCATGGTATCAGTGTTGATCGCAGATATTATAAGGATTAGTTATCAGGTATTTTAGTATCTTTAGTGAATTTGATTGGCCTCTGAGAAAAATTGATATTTTTTAATAAATATCAAATGAATTCAAGAAGCTTTCTGTTATTCTCGATTATATGAATCCACTGAAACTTATTATATACATTCTCGAATACTAATATTACTTCAGGTGATGTATGCAATACTTTTAGCCTCTTGAATTGAATTAATTAAACTGAAGACAATTCAAGAGAAAGCTGCTAAAAAATATAAATATTTTCAGGATAAGTTCCTTATTATTCATCACTCCAATTATTATAATTTTCTAAATCTTAGACCTCTAAAACTTTTTCTAATTCACAGGTCTCAATTTTTAAATAAAGATTACTTGATTTTCGCCTGAACCTCAGAAAGAACACGAGTTTCAAATGATTTAAAAGCCTGATAATAATAAAAGAAATGATGAACATTCGGTTTGTTCCTAGCCCCATTACTAATTGTAGAGATCTATCAAAGGAATGAATAGCACTGGGACATATTTATTTTTTAGCTTAGCCATACCAGTTTGAAGCTCAAGGTCTCATATTATGGCAGAGGAGACTGATTTGATTTTAAGTACAAATAACCTTCTAAAGAAGAAAACCAAAAAGTACTGATATGATTCTAATTACAAATAAACATCCGAAAGAATAATAGTGAAGATTTAAGATTTTGTAACAAAAAATTACAAAATACATAAGCATAATACTAAGACTAAACTAACTAATAAACTAAATAAAGATATTGAAACTTCCCTCAGCTCTCACATAGCCTGCATCTTTATCTTGTTCAAGAATACTCTTTTCATAAATTTCACTGGTCCAGACAATCCTAGATTTAGTTCTACACCTACCAAAGGGAGGGGTTTTACAGTCTCGATAATAATATGGATACGAATATTTTTTCCAAACATACATATTTCGATACAATTTAATAGAAACTATAAGAATATGATAAAAACTTAACTGAGCGAGACTCAAGCCTATTTCATACAAAATAGTCAAAATGATATCAGAATGAATAAAATCCTTAACTTGATAAGCTGGCGTTTGGATAAAATTCCCTCCACGTATTGAAACAATTGCAACATTTTTTATATCTTTTGATACCTTATCTGTATCAGTTTTAGTGTTTAGCATAAACTCCTGAGGTATATCAATAGTTACAGGTGTTTTTATAATTGTATATTCTGTTTTCACGTCAATAAAAATTTCTATACTGTTTTTGTTTTTACAGTTTAGACTATATTCTTCTAAGCTATTTTTATAAATATAGTTATTAACAGTCTCTAAAAATGATGAAGCACCTTTTCCATAAAAATTTATAGATGTACTAGCCTCTTTTAAATACTCTGGAAGATTTTCATGATAATTCAAAGATTTTTCCATTCTATTTGTGAAGTTTAGTACTTCATAAATTTGTTGTTTTGCGATATTCATAGGTGGAGCCGTGTTTAATGAATTGTTGTAAGTTTTTGCAATATTAGCAAATTCATTTAAGGAAGATTGAGTATCAGAACAAAATTCATCTCTTAATTGTTCTGCTCTTATTTTCAGCATGATTTTATAATCCTCAGCCATTTTCTTTATTTTTTCGATCTCTTGCATACTTTCATTAAAATCATAGTTTATTTTCTCTAATTTAAGTTGAAAATAGCTAAAGTTCATCAAGTGACTTTTATCATTAATACTGGTCAAATTTTTTAGATTTTCAAAAGTAGAAACTGTTTTGTTTAATTTAAAGGCTTCTTCAATAGTTTCCATTTTTAAATCATTTGATTTCATTAGGAAATTTGAAACAAGAGTATTAGTTTCATTGATAAAAAGATCTATTTTAACTGTTTGATTATTTTTAAATTCAGTATAATTTAATTTTATCATATTAGCCACAAAGGGCTTTGAATCTTTCATAAATGATAGAGAATAATCTGTTTTATAAGAATGAATTCTATCAAGTAGTATTTTGAAAGAAATCCTGATTTGTTCCATAAAGTCAGTCGTATTTTTATAAATTTCTTCAAGTAATTTTTTGGATGCTTCTAAGTTTTCTGAAGTTAGTTTCGAAACCAAAATATCAACTTGATCAATTATGGAAGAGTAAGAATCTTTTAATGAAAAGACTTGCTTTAATCTTTTAGAAGTCTCAGGTCCATAAATACCTTCACAAAGCTCCCATGTAAAAAAATTAGATAGTTTCATTTTAGTTTTGAAGCCACATCTTTCATTACCTAAAAAATAAATACTCATATCAAAGTTCAAGTTTTCACCGAAGATATCAGTGATTGTTAAATTTGTATAGAAAAAATTAGATTCTAAATTTCTAGGAGTTTCTGGATTAAATTTCTGATATTCAACCTTTTTTTCACTGTAAACAGAAAAGTTCTGATCTTCAACATGCATCATAAAATAATCCAAATTTTCCGGTTCAATAATTCCATCAATCTCTTCAACCTCTAAAGTGATTTTATGATTAAATTGAGAATGTATATTATTAGAATCCTTCGTAGAGACAATATTGATAATTCCATCATATTCAATTTCAGATCTTTCTAATTTTTTGCTATCTTTTTAATATATTGATTAATAGTTGTCTTTCCTTTCACTCCTGGAATGAATGACTGAATAGATTGTCCTTCAGATGATAAAGTAGCAAAGATCAAATCTTTATTTTCAATTCTTGTTTCTAGCATCCTTCCTTTTTCACTATCATTAATGAAATGATTATGATAATTTAAATCATCTTCAAAACTTGTAGTTTTATTTTGGCTTTCAGCATTTTTTTTGTTTACAAGAAAAGCTTTCACAAAAGGTTTAACTAAAATGACGTCATGTTCTGAAATATGTTTAGGATATGGTAAATATTTCTCCAGTTTCGACATCAGACTCAACAATTAAATAAAATAAGACATGAATGTTGGATTTGTCAAACATACTGGTTTCTATTGAATAGGTTTCTGAAATGTTGCTGTGGAAGAAAACGAAGTTCATAGTCTTTTCGGTTTGGTTTAGAATGATTACGCTGTAAGTTAAGGAGTCACCTGAAACGTTTTCATTTTCTTTTCCGATCTTATAACTGCTTGATATTTCTGTAAATGATGAACAATTTAATATGTAAACTTCACCCTTTTTGTATGCGGACAGCTTAAAGTCAGTCTCTATAAAACTTCCAAATATGTAGAACAAAACTAATGATAGAAATATTCCAAAAATTGGAAAACGAGCTTTCCAGAGCGCACCTAATCCATGGAAACTTTTATCTTTCTTCACATTAATTGGATCTTGCTCGTTTGAAATTAAAATGAATTCTGAATCTTTTTTGTTATTTTGGGAAATTTCTTCGTTTTCTTCCTTTGTTTGAACTGGCTTTTCTTCTGAACTGGTATTGCTCTCATCTTTTTTGATGGGATCACTCCTCGGTTCCATAATAATTATAAAATAAATAGGAAAAAATATAGAACTTAGGGAATAGGGTAATAATATGAATTGTTATTCAGCATAATTTAGCCTATTCACTTCAAGTATCTTTTGGATTAATCTAATTATACTGCAGGATTCATAAACTCATCTATTCTATTTCTTTTGATATTTGTCTTTTGTAAATATTGAAACTCTCAGTAAAAAAATTAGAACATTAATCTAAATTCTTATAATTAATATCGTATTTCTAATATTAACAGAATTTACAACAAAAAATATTTCCAACTTCGTTAAGCTAACTATTTAAATTTAAGAAAACTAGTTTCATTCTTGATATTCATATCAGTTTATTGCATTCTTATTTAAATCTATCCTTAAACCTTACAATTTAAATTTTTTTTTATATAATTATGCATCAAACTGAAAACATAATCATTTCCTTACATATCATAAAACTATTTGACGTCATTTTTTACTTTTATTCAAATCTCTGGAAACTAATATATATCTGTTTTCAAGTTAATCTTAAATCTAAAAGTTTGATAGTTTTAATTCATAGTTATCCTATTGACTATCAAATACACAAATCCTAAACAAACAATTGTCTATAAAATGTCTCTAGCGATAAGCTCAGTAGAAGCTATCGAAGTTCTTGTGATCAATAGCACTGTAACAACCAAAATTGTTAGAGATCCTCATACTAATAAAGAATATTACCTAAAAATTTTCAAGGATAGATCCATGCTTGATGCAGATCAATTCATTTATCCCTATTTGAGACTAAAAAACATCTCTCATGACAATATCACTAAAGTTCTCGATATGGTCATTAATATAACAACTTTCGAAGAGCCTTTGAGAGTATTAATGGACCATTACAGTGAACCTAATCTAGAAAATCAGATTAACCTAAGAAAAAGGACAAAAGAAAAATGGACTGAAAGCAAGCTTCTTGATTACGCCCTGCAGCTCATCAGTGCATGCGCCTTCATGCAAGAAAAAAACATCAGTGATCTCTCATTAAGTCCATCAAAGATCTTCATCACTGAAAATGGAAAAATAATAAAAATACGAGAATTTGGTTACGATATCTATAACGATATTCAACGTGATAACTACAGAAGTTCTCAAAATAATTATCTTTACAGTCCTGAGCAGATAAAAAGTTTCTCTTCAGATGATATGACTCAAATCAAACAACTAGACCATTTCAAATGCGAAGTTTATATCCTCGGTTTAATCTTACTTCAAATGGCACTATTGATAGAACTACCAAGTATCTCCCAATTACATAAATTTCTTCCAGAACTCAAAAAACTTTATCCAAAGCTCGGAAATTTAATTTCCCTGATGCTTTCTAACAACATTGAAGAAAGACCAGACCTTTCTGCTCTCTTAGACAAGTTAAAGCTTCAAGCCCAGAAATGTGGAAGATGTTGCAGAAATGTAATTGAAAAAGATTTAAAAAGTCTTTTAAACTCGAAAGTCTGCTCTGATTGCTTCGAGTTGCTAAAAAGTATTGTCGTCAGGTGCCATCATTGCAAGGAATTGAAAAATATTAGAGAAGTTTATCAAAGTGATGTAATATGTTGTTTTGTTTGTATAAGGAAACTGGTTTTTCATCATGATCGTATGTAATTATTACTCAGCCAGTGTGTTAGTTGCGAAAATCATGTGGATGCTATCATGGAATGTGGAGATATGAACAGAATATGTGATTACAACAATAAAAGATGCTTTATTTGCAAGTTTTATCTTCATGAAGGTTTTTCATGTGAAAAGTTTATTATGGAGTTTGAACCCGAACGCATTACTAATTTTGAGTGTGAATGCAATAGAATTTGTCAAATTAATACTGATTCAAAGTATTATGAATGCTCTGAGTGTCTTAAATGTTTTTGCATAGTTTGCTTCAGAGATGAATCAATAGATCACAAATTATGTCTAGCCGTTTTAAGATTTGGAATCCCTGACTAGAAAATCAATAAATTATCATATTCAACTTAAAATTGAATAGTTTAAATGGAAAAGCTAAGTGGTTTATTGATTTAAATAGAAATCTACATTTTAGAAGGATTCACCAACTTCCAAGCCTATAAATACACCCAAATCTAAATCTTTCCACTTAATTCAACATCTCTCTTAAAATCCCTGATCCCCTTCCAAAACCAAATCAATTCATCCAAACCCTCCACTTATTTTCAACCCAAAGCAATATTCGTAATTTCCAATACTTAAAATGGAATCAAACCACAGCGCAGGAAGCAGCATCTTAGATCCAACTTCAGGTCGAGGAGCAATAAGAACCCAGCTATTCCAATCCGCAATCCGAGCTCAAGAGCACTCATTTAACCCTCTGATAATAAACGTGGTTTATTTCATAATCAAGTCTTCCCTCTGCATCTACTTCATGCTAAAAGAGGAATCAGGCGATTTACACCTTAACAATTTTGTTCAAGTCTCAATAGGAGTGGACTTAGCGACTCTTCTGATGTTATTTCGTCGGCTTCAAAACATATCAGAAGTGGAGCAAATGGACTTAAACATAATGAACACCCTGGTGAAACTGTAAGTCTTACTCAGCATCTACATAAGCAACCAGGTCTACGGCAACTATTTTTATTACACCTGCAACGACTGCGAAGACACCTGCCCCACTCTTAACACCCTGGCTTTTGTGCTTCTCTTACTCGGGTACTTAAACATCGCCTTGCCCTGCCTCCTCATCTGCTTGGTGTTTCTCTGTCTTCACGCGTTAATCGTGATCCTGGCGCGAACAGCGCCAAGACAACAACACCCAGCAACTGAAGAAGTCATAAACAACTTGCCACATAAAACTTATAAGTCAGGATCTGGAGAAGGCCACAGTTGTCCGATTTGCACTGAATTATTCAAAGACAATGAAGAAATCATCGGCCTTCCTTGTGGCGATCAGCACTTGTTTCATGATGAATGCATTAAAAATTGGCTTAGGATTAATGCTGCTTGTCCCTTGTGCAGAACGACTATTCAATAATTTAAGTTATTATTCTAAGAGGGAAGCAATCTTCGGATATTGTAAAACTTTGGATGAAGATTAGGAAGTTTTCCTTGGTAGGACTGAGAAGGCTTTACTAGAGATGTGCTTGTCAAGGCCTCGCTTGTATCTGGAGAGTTGCTGTTTCGCAAGGGTCTTGGAGGTGATTGACGTAATGTTGGCAGTGTTGTTGGAGTTATGCTTCGAAGAGACTTTAGGGTCTCGCTTTCTTCTGTTTTTGAATCGGACTTTGGAAACTTTAAGATTCGAATTTTTTGTAGCGATGGGAAATAACTTGGAATTTTTGGGTGTAACTTGGATTCAGGAGGTTCTTCTGTTTGAACGGGGTTTGAGGTTGTCAGGGAACTTGGACCTGATTTTCCTATGATTTGGGTTTTGTTTTTGAATCGGTCTGTGAACTGAAGTGATGCCATTTAATTAGAATAAGGGTTTTTGGAAAGTTTTTGGTATTGAATGGTGGGTTGGTATCGGAGGTTATTGTATTAATTCCTATCGTCATGTTTTTGAAACTTGTAAACTCAATAGCCTGATATAAATAAACTCATAATGGTACCGAATTTTTTAAAATTAGAACCATCGATAAGACATAATTAAATCTTCTCCAAACCAAGCAACCAACTCTATCACAAAACCTAATTTCTATAAATGTTTAATTATTACCTAAACGAAAAGAAATGTCTTAAAAAACAGTTAGAATCTCTGAAGCCCAACCCAATATCGCTCCAAAAGACAAGAGACATCCTATCAAGACGTTACAAAAACCGCATAAACGAAGACCTAATCGAATTAGACGAAAACTTGAAAATTTTCCCTAAAAGAAGCAGAAGTCCAGAGAATACTTCAAGCAACTTATCAGTGATGCGAAACCCAAAATCCCAAACAAACGACTATTCCTTGCTCGACCCGACTCCATCTCCAGTCCAGGCATTTTCCCTTCGTTTACGAGAAAAGTCCAAAGAAATCCAACCTCCTTTAAAATTCAAATTAATAGGTTCAGACCGTTTAAAAGAAAGCATCTCGAACCAACGTCAGTTCCTCGACACTTCAACAGACCTTCGGACATTAAACAGCGACTTCACACTTCCCGACTCATTCAAACATTCAGCAGGAAAATCAGTTTACGGTTATTTTCATTATAAAATCCACCCAAAGACCTTTGAAAGCATTGCTTTGAACTTGCATGGGTCGACTCGCAATGCAAGTAAAGAAGAAATCAGAAAAAATCACAGAGATTTGAATTTAGGACTAAAGGAAAAAAATATTGATAAAGTTTCAAGAGATGAACTGATTCCGATGTCAGGAAGAGTGCTTGAAAAATACGGGATCTGGAAAGGAAGGCATAAATCACAGACTCCCAGTTTGTATTGCTAGGATTAATGGAAGAATAATTAAATGGATACGAAAACCGTGATTAAAGAGATCATTCAAGATGATATCAAACTTCATTGCATTGTTAAAGGACTTTTTGACCAGTTTGATAGAGGAAATAGTGAAAGGTTGAATACTGATGAACTTTTCGCTTTACTTAAGTTTGTATGTCAGGAGTCCAGCTGGAAGCCGCCTTTGATGACGGAGGTCAGAGATATCATGAAGGAGTTTGATACTGATCGTGATGGTTTTATTACTTATACTGAGTTTAAATACTTGATTAAGAGAATTTTGATGAGTTCTATTGATATGTGAGTAACATTAGTTAAATACTTAAACAAACTAAACGTTGTATCTTCGAGATGCGTTTTGGAGCTTTTGGGATTCGCATCCCAGTTCTTTCCAAACTGCTTTTAAAAGCTTGGAAGAATCCTTCCAGCACTTTTTTATTTCAACGACTTGTCGGGTTAGTTTTATGATTTCTTTATCTTTTTTCATCATTTCTTCTTTTAACTTTGAAATTTCAGCTTTGTTTGACTGGTTTACTTCAACATTCATTGATTTTTTCCAGTCTTGAATAGCGCTTTGTTTCTGTATTTTTAACTTGGCGACAAGTAATTCCCTTTCCTTCTGGAGTTCAGTGATAGCTTCATCACATTGACTAATAATTTGATTAGTCCTCCTGTTATTTTCTTCCTTGATTCCTTCAAGTGCTTCCTTTTGTTTCTTTTCCAAGGCCTTGATATATTCACCCTTATCCCTAAGAATCTCTTCAATTCTCTCATCTTTTTCAGCAACACGAAACAAAAGTCCAGCTTTTTCACTTTTCAAAGCAAGAAGTTCTCTTTCAGTTTCCATGAATCTAATACGATAATCATTCGAGTCTTCTTTTTTCTGCTTAGTTAAACTTTCAATAACCTCTCCTAACATTTTTTCACTTCCAGTTAAAGTTTGAACTTTTTCATTTAAAATTTTTTCAGTGATATCTTTTTGCCTTAATAAAACATCTTTTTCATTGACAGCCTTTTGAACAAGAAGAAGTTCTTCTCGACATTCAAGAAGTTTTTTATAGCTTAAGTCTTTATCTTGATAAAGATTTTTCATTTCTTGAATAAGATTTTCTTTGCTGAGCTTTACTTGTTCGAGTTCGTAAAGACATTGCTCGGATTTGAATTTTTCCTTTTGAAGTCCTGAGAGATTGTCGGATACACTTTGAAGTTTCGAGGAAAGAGACATGACTTGACTTTCAAGTTGTTGTTTTTTTGAGAAATTTTCAACTGTTGATTGAGATGCTTCTTCGAAGAGCATGCGAAGATTTTCACGTGTTTTTTTCAGTTTTTCTTTACTTTTTCTGTACTTGTGTTGGAAGATCAGCCGTTCTTTTTTGAACTGGTCGAGTTCTGAGTTGATTGTTAGTCTTTTTGTTTCTCTTCTGACCTCTAGACTGGTCCTGCAGGACTCTTCCAGGTCGGAAAGCTTGTGAAAGACTCCTGAATCTTCACTGTTTTGAGAACTTTCATTTTCCAAGTCTCTTACACGATTTTCAAAGAATTCTGACTTTCTTTTGAACTCTTCTAGTTCAGCTTCTCTTTTTTTCAGGTCCTTTTTCATCATATCGATTTTAAAGACAAGACATTCCGAGTTAGTTCTTTCAGCAGCAAGGTCATCTTTAACCATTTTCAGGTTTTTTTTATAAGAATTTAAATTTTCAAGTTCAACATCTTTCATTTCAAGTTGTTCTAAAAGTTCTTCATTTTGTTTTTCAACATTTTGAAGTTTTACCTTGACACTAGAAAGTGACTCGAGTCTTTTTTTATATTGATTTAAAGTTTTTTCACATTGAGTCAAGCTGATGATTTTATTAGTTGCCAAATCGAGTTCGTCTTTTAATTTACTGATTTCTTTTTCATTAGAAGTCCTGAGGTCAGTCAGCTGATTAGTCAACTGCATGATTTTTATGTCTTTTTCAGTCAATATCAGGTCAACATCATGAGAGTCAGGGAGGTAATTATCCCCACGAGGCTTTTGATTCAAACTATTCTTCAAATCAACGATGGTAAGCTGCAAGTCATCTTTTTCTTGCGTGACTTTCAAGAGATTCGTCTTTAAAACTTTCAGCTCTTCAAGTAATTCATCGATTTGAACGTTAAGTCTTTGTTTTTCAGTTCTTAAAATAAGCACATCACGATTTTCCACCTTGATGTTAGGGTCATACAAAGGACTGTCGCCTTGTCCCATGGCCTTTTGGATGAAGTACATGAATTGTGTTTGACATTCCTCGTCAAGTTCCATTATTGTCTTGATAAAGTCTTCTTTATAAGGCGAGTTGACAGTCGCGTAGACAATCATTTCAATCAGCGAAAGAAGGTCTTTTGTCTCTTCTTTTCGCGCGATTCCTGAAAGGTCGATCGATTCGAACCTTTTATTCGGCAGTTTAAGCTCGAAGTCGATGTAGCTTATCACTGCTTTTTTTAACTTTTTCAAGTTAGACAATTTCAGGGCCCAGTTCTTGTTTGGAGTCAGTGTCAGGCAGTCTTTGTCAAAGTTTGATGGACTACTGAATGGAATTTACACTCGAGACATGAACTCGAATAATAAGATACCGTCTGAAAGGTCTGAAAGCTTTTCACATTTCTTGGATAGGGAACTGGAGTTTACCTGAGTTTTGATTACCCATTCGATTATTGTTGATTGAAGCTCTTCCATTCAAGATTATTAGTTGGCAGAGTTTTAGGGAATATTATGTTGGGTTGATATAATAGGTTTTATGATTATGGGATTTTTAGAGGATTTTTTAGGATTTTTAGAGGATTTTTATGGATTTTTTAGGATTTTTAAGGATTTTTAGAGGATTTTAAGGATTTTTAGAGGGTTAGAAATAGCTAGGGGTGGTTTTGGCATGTTTTGGAGTATAATTTTGAGAAGGACTGTTATTTTTTTAGTTGAGTCTAAGAGGAATTGCTGATGTTAGGTTTTGAAATTTTATTGATTTTAGGTTGAAGTTGTACTTATAAATAGGTTATCTTGGTTATGGAATGAATTGATAAAATTTTTACATTACTTAGAATCCAATCAGAAAATAATTAAAATGCCACCCCTTAAAAGATTGAATGCTGAATCATGAACTAAGCAAGGATGATTTTGCCACATAATAAAATTTACCTACAAAAATAGAAGATCTAGATGATAAGGATCTAATCTTTTGTGATGAATTCAAAGTAAATAAGATCGAACCCTAACAGCCAGCGCTATTTCAGCTCAAGTGAATCAAATTACATTCACATCAAATATAAAAACTATTGTGTTTTTTATACAAAAAAATATTTTCTTGTAAAATAAGTTCATGCTCATAATTTAACACTTTTTAAGATGTTATCGTTTATGTTCATAAGTTCTATACTAGAGTTTTACTAAAATATCCTAATTTTTAATCAAATTACCTCTCAGAATAGCTAAACTTACCAGTAAGAAAACTAATAAGAAACTATAAATTCATAGAATTTGATTAATAAATAAAATTTGATGGATTTGATTTATACTTATATGGAAATTATTAAGCCTTTGATAGTATTAAAACATTTAATGTAAAAATGCAGGCTTAATTACATGTAAAGTATCTAGGTTTAGTTAATATTGTATATGCTATAGAAAATCCTTAAAGAGAGAAACTGTTAAATTATTAAAACTATAGGACTTAGATTATTTATTGATGTATAAATACTTGTTTATTTTTTTCTTTTGGAGTATAATTTAGACTCATTATGGTAAAATAGATAATATATTTACCTTGAAGTGCTAATGATTTAACCATGCTTTAAAGTATTATTAATGAATGTTTGATTCTTTAATTGACCTTAAGTACATTTATTTTGTTTAGAATTTTATATTGATGTGTTTTGGAAATTTTTTGAAATTAATATAACAAAGAAATTAAGATGTTGATATAATACTGACTATTTGAAATCAAATCAAACATTATGCCTGTGTTTTAATAATAGACTCGTTGAGAAATAAAATCTAAAACATTTAAAAATTCCCTATTTAGCCTCAAAAACCTTAAGAAAAAACCTTTATGTATAAATTCCTGAAATTTAATAAATCCTAAAATATCAAGTCTCATCACATTACACCAAAGCCTAATAAATGTTTAAAGTTTAAATTAATTTAATAATAGAATATTGATTCTTTGTTCCCAAATCTATTCATGCCAATAAGATCTATTAACTAACTTTCTAATGATTATAGTTCTGGAAGTTTATACTCCTGCTTTTCTTTAATAGCCGGAAGTTTAATGCTTAATTGGCAATCCGGTATGCTTTTCAAGTCATTGTATGGGTTTAAAACCTCTGCTAGTAGTTTGGTGAAAACACTATAGTTCAACTGAGAGGTGCTACTCAAACCATTTTTGATGAACTTATGGACTCTCTTGTGGGCTGAATATTGACTGGCATGTCTGAATCGTTTACCACAGCAGTTTTCTTTGCAGACAAAGGGCAAGAGTCTTGAATGAAGTAGCTTGTGTTCTTTGAGGTTCTGACTGGAAGATAAATATTTATCGCATTGATCACACTGATATCTTTTATTTTTGGCATGCATCGCTTGGAGATGCCTATTAAGATTAGACTCAGACTTGTATGCTTTACCACAGCCTTTAATAGCGCAAGAATATTTTTCCATTATATATCAAGATCAAAATTATAGGAATCGAAGCAATTAATGATCGAATACCCTGCTGGTTATTGCCAAACACATACTATCAAGTAGATAAGAATAAAATGTTGATATCTCGATTTAGCTAAATAAAATCTCTATTTTACATCAAATAAGATAAAAATTTTAGTTATTTCAATTCTTTAATTAATTTTATAAATTTTTCCTAAGGGTTTTGGTTATTATGTAAAGATCCTTATAAATTAAAGATATTTACCAGACTTCTAAGTAATCATATCTGAATGTAAAGTTGATTAAAAGATGAGTATTTATAGAACATTGAATTGCCCTTGTTATACAAGCTGAAAATTTAAATTCATTTTGAAATTTAAATTCCTCAACAATCCGATATTTTCTCAAGTTGACCATTCTTAAATACTCAGATTAAAAATTAAACTATTCTAAAAAATTAAATCATAATTTCTATTGAAATATCAAAATGTATGATTTTCTTAATAAAAGATATAAAACCTATTATACTTCCTATTCAATCGAGTAATAAATTTTATCACCCACTTGCCTTGTCCCTTTAAAAGCCACTAAAAAGTAAACAAGCCAAAATGCCATCACAAAAAAAGCCATAATGATAAACCCAGAAGAAAACCCTAAATAATCAGTAAGTACTCCCGCCAATATCGGGCCCACAATTTCTCCAAGATTACAAATAAAAATAGTACAACACGAAACCGAATCAACAAGACTTTCATCATTTTCAAAGTGATAAACTTCAACCGCATTATGAATAATATTCGAAGTCGTTGGAACTATTTAAAAAATACTGTACATCAAAGCGCCTCCAAGTCCAAGAATACCCAATCCAGCTGAAACCGTGAAGATAGAATCATCAACTCCAGGAACCTTATCCCCAATCAACAAGAACCCAAGAGCAGTTCCACTAATTCCTACCAAAGTTAAAAATTTTCCACTAAAACATCTTAAAAGTTGACTTTCCAGAACAGAAGCCACGAAATAAACAAACAAGCAAATCGAGTAAACAATTCCTACAAGTCCTTCACTAATCCCATAACTTCTCAAATGCAGTTCAATGGTAGTGCTAAGGTACCCAAGACTCATAATAAGTAACATCTGTGCCGCAAAGTCAATAAAAAGTTTCTAATTAGCCGTTACTGGTTTAGAAATCAATTTAACCAAAGGTAAGCCCTTAGTATCCTCAACAACAGTCTTATCATGATCTAGATATCTTTGAACATACCCAGCGAACCCTACGAATCCAAGTCCAAAAATCGAGAAAGTAACTGAAATGTTGTATAAATTCAACAAAGACCCAACAATCGGGCCTAAAAGAAGTCCAAGTCCACTTGCGGCTTCAAACCACCCAATAACCCTGTCGATTTCTTTCGGGTAGTCAATTACTAGAATAGCTGAAGAAGCCGTCATCGACATCCCCGCCCCAATGCCGGCCAAGAGTCTTGAAATCAAACTAATGAGAATTGTTTGATTTCGACTTCCAAATTCAATCATTCCGATTAAACCTGTTCCTAGTCCTCCTAAGAAAAGACCGATTGTTAGGATTTTCTTTCGGCCGAACCTGTTCATGTACTTCCCTGATAGGATTGATGTTGGAAGGCCGAGGATTGGGTCGACGCTGAAGATTAAACCGATCATCCAGATTGGAATTCCTTTTGACTCTGCGATGCCTGGGTAAAATGAAGCTAGGATTGTGAATGATAGACTTGTCAGGAACTCTGAGGTGTATATCATTGCTTCTTTTGCTGACATTTAATTATCTTATTTAGGAATGGATTTAACTCATGATGGTATCTAGGAGGATGGTTTGGATTAAAGGATTTTTTATATCTTTGGGAGGATATAAGTTTCAACATGCTTTTTTTCAACAGGATTTTTTTGAATATTATTGTTGAATATTAATCACAAGGCTTTGATTTGTTCAATTAAAAAAATTTTGCTTTATCTTCATGTTCATCCACAAATCCTCAACATTCAAACTTTACCTAATCCCCAGATTATTAATTCTAATAAACCATAAATTAACCAGAACAAGAAACGCAAGTCTCTTCAATGTTAGGGTCCAAATTTTCATCATTCACGAAAGGCGCTGGGTTTTTGGATGAAAACCCTGAAGAATTTAAAAGTTTTTCAACATCAACAGTGAACTTAATCGCATCAGCTGCAGGTCTTGACCTTAAGTAGTACATTCCAGTCTTCAGTCCTTTTTTCCAGCAGTAAAAATGAAGACTTGTCAGTTTTCCGAAGCTTGGCTCGCTGATAAAAACGTTTAAACTCTGGCTTTGGTCAATAAAAGGAGACCTCGCTACTGCCATGTCAATCAGAGTCTTCTGGGGAATTTCCCAGACTGTCTTGTAAAGCATTTTTAAATCGTGAGGAATTTCATGAATCCCTTGGACTGAACCGTTGTTTGCTATGATTTTGTTCTTGACATCGTGAATCCATAGACCCTTTTCGATTAGGTCTTTTACTAAATGGGGGTTTAGACAAACAAATTCACCTGCTAGTACTCTTCGAGTGTAGATGTTGGACGTGTAAGGCTCAAAACTTTCATTATTCCCTAAAATCTGTGAAGTCGAAGCAGTAGGCATAGGAGCAATTAAAAGTGAGTTCCTAACCCCAAACCTCCTAACCTTTTCCCTAAGTCCATTCCAATCAAACCTCTCCGAAGGTTTAATCCCCCTCAAGTCAAACTGAAAAAGTCCCTGTTGAATAGGAGAGCCATGATAGCTCTGATAAGTTCCAAACTTTTCAGCAAGTTCATTAGAAGCAGTGAGTGCAGCGAAATAAATACATTCAAAAATCTGCTGATTAAGTTCCATCGCCTGTTGACTTTCAAAAGGAAACCTGAGTAACAACAAGCAATCAGCGAATCCTTGAACACCAATGCCAATCGGCCGATGCCTTAAATTCGAATTTTTACATTCAGGCACCGGGTAAAAGTTCCTATCAATGATCTGGTTCAAGTTATAAGTAATCTGCTTAGTAACTTCAAAAAGCTTCTGGAAGTCAAAGTACCTTCTTTCTTTCACATACATATTCAGCGCGATAGAGGCTAAATTACAAACTGCTATTTCATCAGGACTTGTAAATTCACAGATCTCAGTACAAAGGTTACTCGATTTGATAGTCCCGAGATTTTTTTGATTTGAAAAGCGATTCACGGTGTCTTTATACATCATATAAGGATTCCCTGTTTCACTTTGGCTTTCGATGATCGCTGACCAAAGACTCTGAGCTTTGATGGTTTTTCTTCCTTTCCCTTCACGTTCGTAGTTCTCATAAAGCCTTTCGAAGTCCTCGCCGTAGACGTCGCTGAGTCCTGGGCACTCATTGGGACACATGAGAGTCCAATCAGCGTTTCTCTCAACCCGCTTCATGAAGAGGTCAGGGACCCAAAGTCCAAAGAAAAGGTCACGAGCCCTTTGCTCTTCTTTGCCGAAGTTCCTTTTCAACAGGAGGTATTCAAAAATATCAGCATGCCAAGGCTCAAGGTAAACAGCGAAGGCGCCTTTTCGCTTTCCCCCGCCTTGGTCGACGTAACGAGCAGTGTCGTTGAAGACCCTGAGCATTGGCACGAGGCCGTTGGAGTTCCCGTTAGTTCCTCTTATATAACTTCCAGTCGCCCTGATGTTGTGAATGCTGATCCCGATGCCCCCTGCGCTCTTCGATATCAACGCGCATTGCTTTAATGTTTCGTATATTCCTTCAATACTGTCTTCTTTCACCGTCAAGAGAAAACAAGAAGACATCTGGTTGTTCGGAGTCCCTGCATTGAAAAGGGTCGGCGAGGCATGAGTGAACCAACGTTGACTCATCAACTCGTAAGTCTTTAAAACACTTTCCAAGTCACCCACATGAATACCGCAAGAGACTCGCATAAGCATATGTTGAGGTCTTTCTGCTATTTTTCCATCAACTTTCAATAAATAACTCCGTTCTAAGGTTTTAAAGCCAAAAAAATCATAAGTAAAGTCACGGGTAAAGTCAAGAGCGAGTTGAAGGGAAGATTGATTGGAACTTATGAAGTTGTAAACTTCTGGGCTTATTAAAGGTGCTGGTCTTCCTGAAGAATCTTTCATTTCGTGAAGGTCTGTCATTACTTCGAAGAAGTTTTCTTTGGTCATTTTGTGAAGATTGGAAACGGCGATTCTTGCTGCGAGTTTTGAGTAGTCTGGGTGCACGATGTTCATGTATGCGCAGGTCTCTGCTGCTAGGTTGTCAAGGTCACTGGTTTTCACTCCGGGGTAAAGACCTTCGCTTACCTTGGAAACTATTATTTTTAGGTTTAGGTAATGATCTGATAGTCCTGATGTTAGTTGTGATAAACGATGAAGGATTTTTTCAGTGTTTATCGGTTGGCGCGAACCGTCTCTCTTTATTACATATCTCTCTATTTCTTCCATTTTATATATACCGCTTTTATTAATGGTCATTTGGATGTATTTTTCAAAAATTATTTTAAGTGGATTTGATTTGCGATGCTTGGAGAAGGAAGGGGAATGCTAATAGATTGATAATATTTTAGGAAACAGTTTAAAGGGGGGGCTTACTTTTTCGCTTGAAATTAATAAATAATGTCCATTTCTACTTATTAAAACTTTTTAGATTAGGCGGATTGAGAACTGAAGCCGATTTTTCTGATACCTGCTAGATTAATTTAAAAGACTTTGGGCTTTGGACATTATTCAATATTTGCAAAAAAACTCAAATACTTATAAAAAGGGTGGATTTTGAATAATTAACGAAAATAAAAATCTCTCCAAAGTAATCTTCAAAAACCTCATCAATCCAACAACCTAAAAATCCTAAATCCTAAAAATACATGCTAAAAAAAAAATTAAAAATTCCCCTAAATAAATGCAATTTAAGCCCTCACCTAAACCCAAACCCAAAAAATCCAAACCCAAAAAGAACCCACCTCTAATAAAATGTCTCTTCACCGCTTCGAAGGAAAAAAAGGGCGAAAAGAAGTTTCCGGTCGTAGTCTGAACACATACCAAGCACAAAACACTGCATACGACCGTGCCTTCAGTTCAAAGTCAATCCTGACCCAGATGATTCCAAACTTTCTCGTCCAAACCAACTCCAAAGAAGGTCTGACCTCAATCGACCTTCTTCGTCTGAACCTTTCCAAGCCGCGACCTGACCAAATCCAAAGCCTTGACCTGAGCAACTCTCCAGTAAAGCTGCGAGATTCAGAATCTCCAAACAATCGTTTGAAAATAAGCAGTGAAAAACTCACTCTTGCAAGAAATATCGAAAAAATGACTCATGATATTTTCAATCCCACCCTGCCTATCAATGAAGTCATTTTAAAGCTAAATAAAAAAACTCTTACTAGAAGCGAATTGATTTGTTTTCGAGAAGGGTCTGATTTACCTGAAGCTGTTGTTGACTGTTATATGTCGATTTTGAAGTTGACTGGAAGGGTTCATTCCAGTCAGAAGGAGTTTGAGAAGACTATTGTTTTGAATACTAGTTATTCCAGGGTGTTGTTTAAGAATAAGGCTCAGACACCAAGGCCTACTCAGAATATTTTTGATAACAATTTTTTGATGGTACCGATTTTTGATGGGTACTGGACGTTGTTAGTGGTTAATTTGAAGACAGGTATTACGAATTTTTATGATGGACTTATGCCAGATAGAGAAATTCAAAGCATTTTGATTATTCTTAGAAGATTCCTTGCTAATGCTAATATTAATGAGGTACAGGGCATTGATGAGTCTTTTGTTAAATACGAAAAACTCGAACTGCCTAGTCAAAATATGTCGCTTAAGGATAGTGGTGTTTTTATTTGTAAAGTTGCAGAGAGTATCGCTCAGCATAGAGAGATTAAACAGTTTGATTTCAGAAATTGCAGAAAAGATATGCTGAATAGTTTAATTAGGGTTTATCTAAAACTTATATGATAGGTTTTGACTGAATTGAATAGGAAACTATTTAATTCTTGAATTTTTTGGAAATATTAGACACTAATATTTTCCCAAAATGAAAAAATTTTAAATTAATCATTTAAATCATTCACTTCTTATTTTTTAAAGACTGATCTTAAATTTTTTTCTATAATTTTGAACTCTTTTAAAGAGTTCTGGGTAATTTTTGTGAAATTTTTTGAATCAAGAGAAGGAGTTTTTAAGGGTTTTGGATAGCTTTTAAGACCTTCTGGCTTTTGAGGCGATTTATTAGAAGATGGTTTAACAGGAGAGAATTTCCCAAGAGACATGCTTCTTCCATGTCCTGAATCTTGCCCAAAATTTTTTTTCTTATAAAAAATGAGATAAACAGGGTCAATTCTCATAAGCGCCTTGACCTTAGACTGTACTTTTTTATCTTCTTTGACTTCATCAACCTGATTTTTCAGATTCTGAAAAAACGTCAGCTTTCTTTCAAAGTTTCTGTTAACTTCTATTTTTTCCTGAATTTCTTTATCAATTTCCAGCATTTTCTTCTCAGTCTCTGTGATAAACAAAGGTTGTTTCCTGGGTCTTGAGTTGCTAGTTTCATCATGTATGTGAATACTGCTTTTTCTCGTAAAGCCTTTCATTTTTTCCAAAGAATCATTTCTTCGATGAATGAAATCAGGTCTTATTTGTTCATTTTCCTTTAGTTTCGAAGTGATTTCTGATATTTTTCCCTATTTAGTCCTCACAATGAAGAACTTTGAAAGATTCGCAAGTTTTCCTGCTTCTTTTATTTCTTTTGAAAGACTCGGCTCGTCGTTTAATATTGAGACCTGCGCCAGGGAGGACTTGTTTTGAGGAAGAGCAGCTTGACTCTGAGATGTTTGAGTTTTTTCAAGAGTTTGGAACTTTTCTAGTAGTTTTAAGGCTTCTGAGTACTTTTTGCGAGTCTTGTAAGGAAGTTTTGATAGTTTTGACTGACTGAAAAGATGGGACTGCGAAATCGCTGTTTTTTGGAGGCCTTCTCCTCTTTTTACTCGGGTTAAGCGGTCTTCGGAGCAGTCGCTAAGGAGAATTTACATCAGGTAGTTGATATCAGATCTCATTTTTCTTATCTTGATTGTTTAGGTTTTAGATAAGATTGATTTTTAGAGGATTTATTTTTTGTTTTGTATGGAATCTGAAAATTCAGAGATTTTTTTTTCAGATGATGGAGAAAATATTGGTTTAATTAATTGATTTTTTATATTTCAGTTGAAGACTCGGTAGATTAGTTTATTCGTCTTCAATAAAAAAATTAAGTTACCAAAATCGGAAAGGAACTTTTATTTACCTTGAATGCAATTATCAAATATTTGGAAATTCTAAAATTTTCTTTTGTTTATAATAAGAATATTGAAATCAAAACAAATCCTAATTTCAAAACCTAATTATAAGAAAAACTTATTTAATCAAGAAATATGAATCAAAATTAAAAAACTCAATTGAAAGTAAGATAGACTTGAGAGATACTATTAGGTTCCTGGTCATCGCTTTAATAATTACCTCAAGAATGTTTTTTGGTTAGGCAAACAAGAGTGCATTTTAGATAAAGCTTAATTAAACGAATAATTTTCATATAAGCAACTTATTCTCATATCTCAAATTCTAAATATTTTTAAACCACTAACTAAAGAACCGGAATTTTATATTCTTGCCCACTTTTTATCGGAGGAAGCTCAATGACTTGAAGAGGTTCTGAAATCTCAGATGCTTTTACACTAATAAACCAACTCTCGTTAAACAACTTCTTTAATATTCCTTGAACATTTAATCTAATCTCATCATTTTTAACAATCCTCACAAAATTATGAATCTTTTTATGAGCTGAGAACTGACTTCCATGTCTAAACCTTTTCCCACAACCAATTTCTTTGCATACCAACGGAAATATTTTCGAATGCAATAGTTTATGTTCTTTAAGATTTTGACCTGAAGATAGTTTTTTATAGCATACATCGCATTGATATTCATTACTTTCTGAATGAATAGCTCGAAGATGCCGAGTGAGAATTGCTTGAACTCTATATACTTTTGAACAACCTTGAATGGGGCAGGAGTAGTTATCCATGAAATATTAAATTTTTATTACTGGTAATAAAGCAAGTAAAGGGAAGAAATATTTTCAAATAGAAAATGAAATTTTTTTATCTAACTTAAATTGGGAAGAAATTTTTTGTTTTTATACAATTTTGGATCTTAATTATTCAGTGCTTTAGTATTTTCAACATTTTTAGGTAAATTTATAACTAATATGGTTAGCTAAGTTTTAATAGCTTTTTTCTCTAGTCTTTAGTCTTAAAAATTTATAGTTTTTGTATCAATAGTGAAAATTTAGGATCTTTTTTTAGGATAATTCTTTTTGACAAAAAGTTGACTTAACAACTAGAACTTGTTTTAAAATTTATATATTGAATATAGAAATGTTTAAGGGATAAATTTCACTCTGCTTACATTTAAACAATCATAATGCATTCAAAGGGTGTTTAAAAGTTACTATTGTTAGATCCTGTAAGAATGACTTCTAGAATATCTTTAGATTCTGAAAAAATATATTTACGACTATTTTCCACTAATTTCTATAACATATTTACACTTATATGGGATGGAAAAACTTTAGCTGAATAGTTCAGCGCTTATTTAATTATATTTTAGTTCACCAAGTATCAAACAGATTTATTTGAACCTAGCCTTGCATTTTATAAGCTATTCCTAAATATTTCACTAAAACAATCATCTTTAGTATTCAAAGCTTTGGAATCACAGTAGACAAAAATACATGAATTAAGTAAATAAACAAAGCCAAAAAACTTTTCATTAGACTTAAAATTAATCAAAATCTATATCCTCACAAAATAATATTCAACCCAAGTCTTATAACAAAAAATCGTATTTTAAATACATTTCGACAATATTTCAATAGTAAAGTAAAAATTTTTCCTGAAATTTAAAATTTCTCTTAAAATATTGAAATATTAGAAATACGCTACACATTTGTAGGTATATTCAAAAATATTAAATCAAATTTACAAATTTAGTTAATATCGATTAATGTTTTCATTTTTGAATATTTGAGGGATTTCGAAAAGTGCAAGAAAGGTGGTTCAAGAGGCTTGAAATCCTAAGAAAATAAAAGAAATGAATAAAAATATAACGAAAATATCTCTTCTATAAATTCTTTTGAAATTTCGACTGGTTAGTTGAAATTTCTTCAAAAATCTTGAAAAATCAGATCTTTTATAATTATTTAAAAAATTTCTTAAGTTTAACCCTTCTTTGGCGGGTTTCACATAAATCAAGCTATTGAATGTTTCCATCATTAAAAAAATAGTTTATTTTATATAAAATTAACAATTTTTGGCTTCAGAAATTTAAATTTTTTTAGCTTAAATATCAAGAATTTGAGTGTGAATGATCCTAAAAAAGATTTTAGAGTCAAGAAAAACGAATAAAAATAATTAAACCAGCATTGATTTATCGAAATTTTTAATAAGATATAATCATTTCATAATTTTATTTGGATGTTCTAGAAAAATAGAAAGTTTGAATCATTGGCCTGGTCTTTCCTTGCAGTAGTTGTAATGATAGTTGGATAACTTTCCTATCGATTCTTGCCGCTATCTTAATTATAGTTTCCATTAGCTAGTTAAATTCGATTCACCTTAATAAATGGAAGAATACTAGTATATAGTTCCAAAATCCAGTAGCACCCTAAAGTGAATTACTTTCGAATGATTATAAAAAGCGATGACTACAAAGCCTCTAATCATCACTTCTTCAAAAGTTTATCGCAACTTTTAACGAAAACTACAAAAATTTTTCCCTTCAAAAAAGTCAGTGAATTAAGGTTTTTTTAGAAATCCAAAATCAAATACATTCAAAGGTGTTAACTATATTTCTAATGGTATATAATAATTATAATTAAAATGTAAGCTCATCATCTCAAGACCCGCAAAGCGAATTCCCGAAACCATTCAACCCCTCAACAAAAATTCTATTTCTAAAGAAGCTCTTCACGGTAACATCACTCAACATCCCTTTGGAAGCTCCACCTGAACCCAGTCCAAATAATCTAAAAGTGTTTGTCTTTCATATTTAAAAGATGCATGGTCCTTTAAAATCCCCCAGTAACTCAGATTTTCCTTATCTATCGACGATTCTAGCTATTAAATCGATGGAAGCTTGAATTCTTGTCTTCCTTTAATCTTCGGTAGCTTAAAACCAAAGCAGCCATCAAAGTTTTCAACTGTTTCATTCGTAGATTGAAGCACATCTGCGAGTTTCTCATTTAAAACACTGCAGTTAAAGCTTTTTTGACTGCTGTTCATAAGATTGTTGGTAAAGATATGAATACGCTTGTGGGCTGAGAACTGGCTTCCATGTCTAAACCTTTTTCCACAACCGATTTCTTTGCAGACAAAAGGAAGGATTTTCGAATGGAGAAGCTTGTGTTCTTTTAAGTTCTGACTGGAGGATAGAACTTTTTCACAAGTCTCACATTGAAATCTTTTGTTTTCTGCGTGAATTGCTTGAAGGTGACGGTTTAGGTTTGACTTGCATTTGTAAGTTTTTGAGCAGTCTTCGATAGGGCATGAAAATTTGTCCATAGATTATTAGATGAAAATCGAGGTATTTTTAGTAAATTATAATGAAATTAAATTAGTTAGGTTAAAAGATTAAAATTGGGATTTATAGAGAAATGATTTATCTTTTTTCGGTTTTTTACAAAAGGTCAAATTTATGGGAATTTAAAAATGTTTGAAAATTTTAATTTTGAGCTAGTTTGGACGATTTTTGGTGTAATCTAAGAAATTAGAGAGCAAGGTTGAGAACTTTTGAAGATAATGAACGATGTTTGGGAGTTATTGGTTTTCTATATATGGCTACCAGTATGAAGTTAGAATTGTTTGAAATTATTAGAGTTGCTATTTATTGGTTGTTTTAGCGATTTTTATGTTTTGGGATATAAGTGATGATATTCATTTTTCAATAAATACTAATTTTCAGAAATTTAAATTGAATGAACCCTAATAAACATTGTTTAATTATTATTTTTAAAGTCGTCATAAGTATTTAATCTATAATAACTCTTTTATATCTAATATTATTTCAATTCTTCAAAAGACAGTAAAAATTTTTGATGCTCAATAGAAGAACTTGTTGAACTAATTAAATTCTTAAAATTAAAATATAAGACTCTATATTTTTAAAGTGAGAATTGACGTCTGTGATAAAAATTATAAACTATCAATTTTTTTCATATTGATCCCAACAAAAAGTTTGAAACAGAAAGCTATGAGGTTCTCACTTATTCATTTCAATACTTATTTTCAAACTTTTCACAAGATTCCAACATTAGTATATTAAAAATTATGAAAATATCATTAATTTAAACTGAATTAATCTATATTGACCATCATTTTCCCAGATAAAATATTAAATAATTTTAATTCTACTCACCATCTAAAGACTATAACTTCTAAAAAATAAACACATTATTATTAAACTGAATAAATCAATCCCAAGCACAATTTATAAACAAACTAAATTCAATCAAATGAAAGCCTTAATTCTTAAACCATTTTCCTAAAATTCTATTTGAGGTAATATTCAACCTCTTCCTTCAGCTAAATCTCAAATCAAAATACATTAATTAACCCTCATTCTTAATCAATCCCTTCAAAACCTTAAGCCAAGCTTGAAAGACCAGAAAATCTTTAGTCCCGAAGACAAGTTTCTTAGTGCCAACCAATATTTCCTCATCAAAAAAACAAGGACTTGACACATCACGAGTCGTATTTCTCGACCTCTTAACCAGTTCTTCATCTTCAACTAAAACCAATTCGAATTCAAAAGACTCTGGATTATTCTTTTGTATCCTATTCTCAATGACCCTCACCCTGGAGACCATGGCAAGAGTAACATGGTAAAGAGGTGACTGAAAAGTAGACCATCTGTTCTTGTAATAAGAAAAGACATTCGAAGTAACTCGACACCATCGAGACACATATGAAGATGATGAATTCGGCTTGAATTTTTCGAGTTCACCTTCAAAAAGTACCTCTTCAGGAAAAGTCTTGGGAAGAGAAGACTGGCTGTAAACTTGGATCTTGTCACATGACTTCGGAACTTTCAATGTCGAAAAAGCACTTTCTGGCTTTGATTTCAGGAAGGAAATGGAAAAGTTTGTCAAATGAAGAGAAGTGTTGAAGTCTATAAATGCTTCTTCTAGTGGCGACTTACCGATTAAGGTTGCGTTGAAGGGCTTTGAGCTTAGCTCTTGTCTTAAAAGGTCGGATTGCTTGTAAGAAAGGTAGCAGGAACAGGCACTTCCCATAATTTATATGGACTAAGGTGCTTGAAATCTGAATAATTTTGTGAATATTTGAGTGAATTTGGGAAAATTTTAAAAAAAGAATTAAAATCGTAGAAAATTCAGGTTTGTTCTTAGACTTATTATGTAAATCCCTGGCCTGGATCAGTAAAATCAGTTTTGGTCTTAAGAGTTCCTTTTTTTTTCATAGTATGGACTTAAGACCTTGGTCGTTTAATTCATATGGTGATAAGGATGGGCTTGTTTTCAATAAATTCGAAGATTTTTTTCTTAAAGGATTCAAGGATTTGTTTTTTAGGAAAGAACATTCAGAAATATTTAGAGGGAGTTTGGCTTAAAGTTTATGAAGAGACTTTTTATTTTATGATTTAATTCGTAAGGTTTTAACTTTTTTGTGGAATTGTTTATAAAATTATACTAATTCCATTTTAAAGGGATCATTTTCGGTTATTCTAGAAAATACTAAAAGGGGCTATTTGGGCTAGTTCTCATTTCAGAAGCATCTCGAACGCATTTTGAAAAGCCTTTATTGAAACTAATTCCTATCTTTTAAAACTTTGTACATTTAAACCTTAGTCGATAATTCATTATTGGTTTATAAATGGAGTCATCATCACGTTCCTGAAAAGATTAATGCAGACGAAAACCAGTTGTTGTCCTAGTATCGAGTCTTCAAAATGAAAAAATTTAATCTTAGAAAGGTCTGAGCTGATTTGCATTTTCTTTAGAATTATTTATTTCTCAAAAAAAACTCGTTTGTACGAGCGAAAACATTCCAAAGAGTTTTAAATATAAAAACTCAAGGTAGTAAGTATGAATTATCTTATAATACTAAAAAAAAATTTAAAAAAAAACAACTTGAGGTTTGTTTCATGAAGACAAGATTGTCATCAGGAGATAAAACTTTTCTTGAGGGTAGGAATCCAAACTTGTAAGATTTTTGTAATTTTTTGGAATTTAAAGCTAATCCTTCATATTGAATGGTTATTTAAATGTCACTCCCAGGTGATGATATCTACCCTTTAATAAAATCTTGATTTTACTAAGACTTATAAAGCTGGAAGCTTAAATTCCTGAGGATCTTGAATCCTAGGCACGTTTATTTTCATTAGATCTCCACAGATCTCATTGATTTTCATTTCCGATGAAAAGATCTTCTCGAGTTGTTTCCCAAAGACCAGGCTTGTTTTGAGATTGTCGACATTATTCATAAGGCTGTGAATGAAATTGTGAACTCGCTTATGTGCTGAGAACTGACTTCCATGCCTGAATCTTTTCCCACATCCAATTTCCTTACAGACGAAAGGCAAAAGTTTTGAATGGAGTAACTTATGCTCTCTCAGATTCTGGCTGGAAGACAGGACTTTCTCACAGATATCGCATTGATATCTTTTGTTCTCAGCGTGAATTGCTTGGAGATGACGAGTGAGGTTTGACTTGCATTTGTATACTTTTTGGCAGTCTTGAATAGGGCAGGCAAATTTGTCCATGAATTATTAAGAGTAAACTAGTGGTAATTATATTAGCTAAATTTAAAGAAATTAGAGGAATGGACAGTTAAAAATTATTTTTTCGTTTAGGGTTAGTTAGTCTTAGGTTAAATGATGAATATCGGATGGATATTTGACTTTGATTTTTAGTAGAGATTCTTTTAGTTTCATTTGAATAAAAAAGAAGTTTTGGGAATTTAGATTCAATTATAATAATTTCTTTCTAGACTTTTTCTTAACAATAGGGTAGGGAATTTCAAGTGAGGAGTAGAATTTTTAAGTTTTATGATTAAAATAAGGAGCATCTTGCTGTGATAGAGAAGATAAGCAGCTCTTTGATTTCTTTATTATTTTTAATACTCAGTTTTCATCAAAATTATAGTTTGATTTATATAAATGTAGTCAATTAAGGTGGACTTGGAATATGATTTTATCTCAGATTAAAAATTTTGTGATGAAGTTAATATTTCTAACTATTTAACGAGTCTTCTACGGTGAAATCTTAAATGTGAAAAGGGTCTATGAAAGGAAATGATTTGCTTTAGCTTGAACAAGAAAAAAGAATGCCTTAATGAAATTTAATCAATTCAGATGAGTTCAACAATGAATCCATAGAACAATATGAGATTTCTCAAACTACAGATACTTTCATCAGTCTTTTTGAAGATAGTCTGATAAGTGTTTTATGGTTATTCATTGATTTTAATCCTGTTGTAAAGTCAACGAGGTCTAAGTGGTTTCAGTCATCTAACGATAAAGACATGCCTTGATTTCTTGATGAATTAAAAATCATCAGTCATTTGTTCTTCAATTTTAAGAATTTTCATATTTTAAGAAAAAATCTTTCTTTTTTACTAATTAAGCTAAATCTAATAATTTATCTTAAGTTTTTTCAACAAGGGGTTTCAAGCGAATCTACTTCCTATGAAACAAACTAAGCACCTGATAAATTTTCTGATAATCTTTACGATACAAGGGTAAATATGCTGCCAGTTAACTAATTCTTTATTATTTTTATATCAAGTAAGTTTTTTTCCCTCAAATTTCCATCCTTTTTCACTAAAACCGTCTTCGTACAGATCCTCAAAGGAATAAAATTCGTCTGTTCCAAGGCTTTCCAATGTTTCCACCCGAGAAAGACCTTCGTATAAATTCTTTCACAAAACATTTTATCAGCCTTGACCCTTTTAACCCACTTTTCCCTTCTTCTATCGATAAAGTCATTCCAATCCATAAAGCTCTTGAAGATTTTCCTAAAATACCAATGAACACATGCCTTTCTATTCAAAACTCTCTTCATTTCCACAACTTTTTTCCACCCAGCCAAACATTTTTTCACCTTTTTAATTAAAATTCGAGTTTTTACCTTTCGAAATCTAACAAAAAGTGCCCAATTCCTTAAAATTCTTCCCATTTTCGCTAAAATCCTCTTCTTTCTCACTTGCGAAATCCACTCTTTATGTGCACGAGTTACAAACTTAAGGCCTTCAAAACTCTGATAAAGCTTTACAAAGTTCCAACGATCAACGAACTGTAAAAACTTTCGAGATCCCAAAATTTTTTCATGTTTTACACAATTTTTCCACTCTTGAATCACCTTTTGCAGTAAGTTGAACTCAAAAGTGGCCTGGGCGAGTTTAACTTTTTCATTTTTTCTTTTTTTATACTGATATTCATCCTTTAATAGAAAAAAACTGTTCCAAACGTTGAGAGCAGTTATTCGAATTTCTAGTCTCGCCAGTGAAGTGATGAAAATCGAGGCTTTTTCCTGTAAAAACTTTTGAAAGTTCTCGATTTGAGGTTTTTCCAAGACTGAAATTTCGTTAAATTCAAAACTTTCTGGAAATTTCGGATTTGATATGGAAAAATTCAAACTTTCTTGAATTTCCAAGTTTGAAGTCTTTGCTTGGAAAAAAGGTTCACTTCTTGAAGTCCTGAAATCGAAGTCTTCGAAATTTTCAGCTTTTTTTAGTTTTTCAGAACCTTTTGGGGAATGATCTGAAAAGTCTTCAAAGCAGTTTTTTCTGGAAAAGTCTTGAGGCTCTTTCTGGTCATCTTCTGCTAGATGCTGGATAATTGGCGATAAAAGACGGAAAAAAACTCCTTTTTTGAATTTTGTGAAATAATTTTGGAAGTCTTGGCTTGGGTCTTGCGAAAACTTCACACTTTGGAATGGGGTCTGATCTGAAATTGTGAAATCGACTGAAGACTTCAAAGAAGGCTCTTTTGAATCTTTTTCTTCTTCATCTGAATTAAAATTTTCAACTTGATTTCCCTGGTTTAAAGGTTTTTCCAGGATTTTTGAAAAAAGCTGGTTTTTGTTGTAACTTGTAAACTTTTCAAGGTTTTCATCTGGAATTTTTGAAGATTTTTTTATTTGAGGTTGATTTTCGAGTGTTTCTTGAAAAGATTTCTTACTTTTTAAAGATTTTTCTGTTATGGAAGAGTTTTCGGTCACTTTTGGGTTTTCTTTCAGGTGGCTTTGACGTGATAAGTTTGAGTTTAAAGAAAGATTGCAGTCCAAGTTTTGCTGGTTTTTTGAAGAATTTCTTGAAATTTCTTCATTTTTTCCTTGTCCATTGACAGGATTCGAGAAACTTTCACTATTTTTAGAGATTTTGTTGGAAACCTTCGAATCTTCTTGACTATGACAAGAGTGTTCCTCATGTGAAAGATGTTTCGAGTATCTATCTTCTTTCGATCTCTTAGAAAGATTTTCTCTAGAACTATGAACAGAAGATTTTTCACTTCTAGCTTCGACATCCAAATCAACTTTAAACGAATTTTCCAGAGATTTTTTAGCTTCTCGATAAGCTTCTTCGATTTCTTCCACAAGACTTTTTTTCGAGCAGACCGAGCCTTCACTATAAAGCGAGTGATGACTAGACAAGTGTTTAGATCCTTGTTTAAAGTAACTGCCTCGCCTTGAAGAAGCCTCAGAAGGTTCTTTTGCCTGATACCACTCAATTTCAATGGCGGGTTTCAAAAGTACTTCAAAATAAATTTTCCTTTTCCTCTCTTTTTTCAGTCTCCTTCTTTCACGTCTTTCCTTTTTTTCCTTTTTCCTCTTCTTTTTTTCCTTCCTTTCCTTTTTCTCCATTTCCTCATCATTCCCGCTATGAACAGAAAGTCTTTCAAATTCGATTTCTTTCAATTCCCTTAAATTTCTAAGTTGCTGAATATTCATCTGTTCAGAAAAGTCAAAAGTGACATGTTTTTCCGCTGTTTGAGGGCGACTTTCAATCCCCCCTTCAATAGAAGTCTGTGAAAGTTCCTTCGAATACTTATTCCTGAGGCCTTTATAATGACTGAGTTCTTCCATTTATATTATTACTTCGTTCTAAATGAAATCGGCGAATGCGGGTCAGTCTCAGGCGGGTTGGCTCTAGCAGTGGGTGAATCCGATTCACAGCAGTAGACCCAGCACTTACTTTTAACCTTGCACTTGAATTTAAACAAGTTTCTGCCGATTTGGATTCCGACAACTCTTTCTTTTTCCAGCATGATTTCCTTCTGGGTAAATAAAAGAGTACCGAATTTACTTGACAGGTCTTTCACAAGGCATCTTCCGTTTTGCATGAAAAACTTGGAATGTTTTCGACTTACGCTTATGTCTGTCAGTCGAATGTCGCAGTCGTGTCCTCGGCCGATGACGGCGGAGTTTGAGGACAGGTCGATCATGAAGAGAGTTTTTTGACCTTCTTCTTTCTGCTCTTCGAGGACTATGTGGGGGCCTTTGGGGAAGGTTATGGAAATGAGCTCTAAGGTCTTTCCGTTGTGTTTTATGCTGTGAGGCAAAATCGTCTTGCAAAGCTCGCAACTTAAGTCAGACCAGTTGTAGGTTAGGACTTTTGAGGTGGACCTACAATTAATCTTACTTTCTAACCACTTCTTGATGCAGCGTAGGTGGATGAATCTTACACTTCCTATGCACTTGCAAGGGGTTATTAGAGGATCTTCTGTGTCTTCTTCTTCGCAACAGCAGATGCGGCAGGTTGACTCTTTGTCTCTTTCTGACATGTCCTCCACTAACAATCGGTCCGTCAACGGATTGAAACTTTCCTCAGCCCCCTTAGAGATTTTTGTCACTTTCAGCCGTATTCTCCCTAATTTCAACTCATCCCCTTCATTCAGAATATGTCCATCGTTGGTAGTTGAATACTTGATTGCTTTCCACAGTTCAGGAGCTGAATCTGTTAGAGAGGTGATAAGAAAACGGTCACTTTTACGTTTTATTGACAGTAAAAACTCCTCTGGACCTGAAGTTTGAAGTGGCAGGTGAGATAAAAATGAAATCGACCCGTTGCTTCTGCACAGGTTCCCTGAACTGGAAACTAAGAATTTGTTGGTTGTGTAAGAGGTTGAGTCGTAGTCAAATAAACCGTGCGTGTCTTTGTGCCAGGTTAAACTTTCGATCTCGACACTGAGTAGGGATTACTAGGTTTCTGACATGATTTTATGGAAATGATTTGGATTTTAGAGATGGTCTGTGGTTTTAAAAGATATGACGTTTCAGTAGTAGGGAAGTATGGGCATAGGATGAATGATGGATTATTAGGGATTTGGGATTTGGATGGTAACTTTTGTAGAAGTATTTAAAGAATGTTTAATTTATGTCAGATTTATGATTAATAATTTGTTATATAATAATTATTATGGATTCACCTAAAATTAATTTTTCGGTAAATTTACAAAAACTAGATAAAAGTCTAAGCGATGATTCTCTGGATCTATCTAATTTGTTGATTGTTGTAGATGGTCATCATCATCATCATAAATTCTCTACCATATCAATAGAAAGTTTAAATTGTCTCTATATGAAATTGGAGGACTACCGCTCTCAAATCATCGAACTAACAGTAACTCTTTCAAACTTTAAACCATCCAAAGAAACAATTTTCTCTCTTTTCGAGCATCCATATTCAACAGCAGGTGAAGTTTCAACATCATCTAAAATATCTTCATCTCGACAGGTCGACAATTTCCTATTCAACAGTTTCGAATTCATTTGTGAAATGAATAAAGAGTACTTAAAAATGGAAGGTATGGCTGAAGATAACCCAAAAGTACCTCAAAGTTTAATCTCGACTGAACAACTTGCTGCTTTCGAACAAGAAATGAATTCTTTAATGGAACTAAAAAGACAAATAAAAATAGAAAAACAAAAATATTATCGAAAAAGTCAAGAACTGGAAAAAACCTTCAAAATTTTTAAAGAAGAAAAAGAAAGTTTAATAAATATTGCGAAGGTTAATCAAGAAAAATTAAGATCTCTTGAAAATCAGGTAAAAATCAATAAAAGTCGAAATTTTGATGATAAAAACATGAATTTCAACGAAAAAAATAAAACTTTAAAGAAAAATCAAGGATTGTTGTATGAAAATGGTTTGAGTACCTTGAGGATTAAGGTGCCTGAGACGGCAGCTAATGAAAAATTTTCATATTTTAGAAGTTTTAATAAGTTTTGTGAGATGATCAACGAAAGACTGAAAGAAAAAACCCCTCAAGAGGTTGTATTTTCTATTTTAGAAGACCTTAAGTCTCAGGTTCACCAGATAACGGGTACCAACAAATGCAAAGAAACAGAACTAGCAGAGCTCGAACTAACCCTAAAAAGTCGATTAAAGTCATTAAAAGAATATGAAACTAATCGTCAATTCGAAAACTTGATGGTCTTCCAAGAAATATCTTCGGAATTATCCCAATTAAAATCGCTCAAACAAGATAAAAATCTGATAGCAAACTACCTCAAAGACTGTAAGTTCGCTCTCTCTAAAAAAGAATCAGCAGATCTTTTAATCCATACTTTTAAGTTTTTTAAGTCAGAGGCTCTTCAGTTGATCGAATTATATGAGCAAAGTTACTTTCGCCTGCAATCCGAGAACAAGAAGATGTCCGAAAATCTTGCAATGATAAAACTTCTCGAAGGTTTCCCTTCTTTAAATTAGTAATAATGAGAAATGAGTTCACTTTATCCGAAATGGCGAACATTTCAATCCCAGCAAGTCGTAAAGATCCTCTGAACTTCCATCAACTCCCTGATTTTTATTACTTTTCACGAAAAACCTTAAAAAAGACTCAAGAAGAGGACCTTTTGAATGAAACTCCATCAGAAATCCGCCCAGTATCTTCAAATCATTACATCGAAAACAGGTTCTGCGCTTATGAAAAAGCGAAAATTTTCAACCGACCTCTTTTTTCACAGATCTCAAAATCAGCGAAGGGTGAAAAGAGAATCGTTTCAAATTCCAGGTTTTGCACTTCAAGGTTTCCAAACGTTCCTCTCGGTGAGGAAGTTGTGAAGAAAGTCGAAAATATCAATAGTTTCAGAGATATCAATAAAAAGAACTCGAGAAATGTCTCACCTATGAAAAATTCTGCGAATTTTTTAAAGAAGAACTCGTTTAAAACTATCGGAATTGTTGAGAATCTTAGAAGTTGGGAAAAGGTCAAAAGGGAAAAAAATACCTCGAGTCAGAGACAAACTGGAAGAATGACTGCTGTTAGTCGACCTGAGCCTGCACTTGGGAAATGGGAGAGGAGGAATAACAGGAAGGACTTTGGGAATACTTATGATAGCTTTAGCAGTGATTTTGTTCATATTGAACAGTATTACTTGTAGTGAAGAGGTGATAATCAGTCTAATTAAACTCAAATCCAATCCCCAACCCAAAAATATCATCTTATACATCTTACTTAGAAGAAAAAGGCCTCTGAAAGACGCCTCGAATAAGTTCCAAAGGTAATTCCGCGACAGTAGCAGCTCTACCTCCTAGCTGTTTCCTTCGCGGTGTAGTAATATTCGATATACTAGGACTAAAAACCTTTCCACTTCCCCTTGAAACCTTAGTTTCAAAAGATCTATTAACAGTTTTCGTCTGCCAGTTATTTCCACTAGTCCTTCTAATTTGTATCCTTTTAGGAGCCAATGTTTTGCTATTATTCCACCAAGGCTGTGCAGTCGAGTTCTTCATTTTAAGTCTCGACTGAGGAACTGAATGATTTCTTCGACTTGACTGATCCGAGCTAGTCCTCGAGGTGCTTCTGAGGCGGACTTCAACTTTTTCCACTATTTTAATAGAAGGTGTGCCGACTGACACAAAAGGAATAAAACAAGAAACCAAAATGATTCCATCAAAATCTTTATTCATAAGAGACCCAGGTTCAACAGTCTCATTATTCCTGACTTTTCTCAAAAAACTATAAATCAAAGGTCTTACCATCACTTCATCTCCAAGAAGTGAATCCAAAGTCCCTTCAGCAAGTTCAATCGCCTTTTTCCTGTTATGTTCCCAGTAATAAAACCCTGCAGTTGACAGTGAAAGTAACCCGTTTAAATTAGCTCTGCTTAAAGTTGATAATTTTGACTTTATTGCAAGTTTGTTGATTTGACTTAAGACTTTTTTACTTATTTCCAGGTATTCTTTTGACTCTTTTAATTTCTTCACTTTCCACAGGTTCATGAAAATAAGAAGGTTCCCTGTTAAGTTGAAGTCAGGACATAAAGAATGCTTAGAGGAAAGAATTGACTCGATTATTTGTTGACTGTCGTATAAAACTTTCAGACTTTTTTTGAATTGACTTGTTCGGTAATACATGAAAGCCAAAGTGTGAAAAGTCAACAAACGGCCCTGCCAGTATTGCTCTGAATGACTTCCTTGCTCTGAGAGAAGTTTATCGGCTTCTGATGCTTTTATCAGCACTTCTAAGGTCTCTGGAAGCAGATCGTATTGCATTAGTTTTATGCTCAGTGATGTGCAAAGCGAGATAAATGAACGAAAATACTTGCTGCTCAGCTGAGAAAAGGGCTTCTGGTTGAAAGGACGGAGCTCTTCGAATTTCTGTTTTATGAGAAGCTTTAGTTCAGGGATTGTTAAGTTCTGCATGTTTGTTGACGCTTTCAATAATATGAATGAAAGTGGATGAGTTTGGGAAGGTTTCTTTTGAAGAGTTTTTTCGAGGAAAAGGATTTTTTTTCAGTTAAGAGGGATTTGGGTTGACTTATTGAAAGATTCTTAGATTTTAGAGAAAATATAACGGTTTCTATTATGTGAAGAGTAAGGCTGTGTAAATAACTATTAATTAAGCCAAAACCATCTTAGAAAACTGCTGATAATCGATTTCCCTGATATCTTTACTGCCTTGAACATGGAAAATCTCTTTCCAAGTCTCCTCATCAAAAACTTGACCCTGTTCCAAGATACTTTTAATCTCATTTAAAGAAAACTTTCCATTTCCAAAGCAATCAAATTTCTTAAAAGCCATTTTCAAGTACCCAGCATCATTTGCCATTTTTCTAGCTAAGCAAGCACTAATAAACTGAGAATAATCAATGAACCCAGTAGCATCTGAATCAATTCTATTCATAATCTCAAATACATCTTCTTCATTAAACTCCCCTCCCATGATTTTTCTATAATAAGCCAAAAGTTCTTCACTGCTGATTTTTCCGTCACCATCCTTATCAATCCTCATAAAAACCTTTTTCAATTCCTGGGTATCTTGATGCGTAACGCACTGTGAAACAATATAAGCGAAAACCGCTTCTTTCAACTTATTCGTGCAGTGAAATTCTCTTAAAGACCTGAGAACAGGCTGAAAAATTTCTTTGCAAGGCGAAGGGATTTCAATGTTACAGATCCAAGGATGACTCAAGGCTTCCTGAGCACTCATTCTTCGAGATTCAGGGCAAAGTAACTTTGAAATAAAATCAAGAGCTTCTGCTGAATGAATTTTCCAGACAGGCTGGTTGAAACTAAAGGAAAGTCTCATGATTTTCTCAGAGATTTCTGCATTTGAAGAGCCGTCGAAAGGTGGAACTCCAGAAAGCATGACGAATGCAATTACACCGCAACTCCACATGTCACATTTTTCTGAGTAGTTCATGTTTAGTACTTCAGGACTGATGTAAAAAATACTTCCGACTTTCTCTTTAAGTCGCTTTTCTTTTGTTTGATGGGCTAGGCCGAAATCGATGATTTTTATGCTGCTTAAGTCGTTTTTGTATTCGAATAAAATGTTTTCTGGCTTTAAGTCGCGATGTACTATTTTTTTTTGATGAAGATAATTGACAGCTGATATGATTTGCTTCATTAGACTTGCTGATAGATCCTCGGATAAACAGTTAATTTTTAAGATTTGACTGTAAAGTTCACCGCCTTCGCATTTTTCGAGGATTAGGTAAATTTTTTTGTCGTCTTCGAAGTACTCGATAAATCGGATTATGTTTGGATGGTCTAGTGACTTTAGGATCTCGATTTCTGAGTAAAGCTGATATTCTAGGTTTTTTGATGAAAAGGAGGATTTTCGGAAGATTTTTACGGCACGTTGGATTTGGGTTTCTAGGTGAGTCACTGCGCGTACTTCACCGAATGTCCCGTTTCCGAGTTTTTTACCGATTTTGTACACTTGATCAAAGGGAGTAGCAACCTTCTGTATAAACGACTTAGAAGTGATTTTTTTGTTAATATTTTGACACTTAACAACTTTTTCTCCTTTTTTTGAACTTTGAGATCCCATATCTTTCAAATAATGAAATTCTTACATTAAAGTTAAATGACTAACAACAGTCCTCTTCATTTCGAGTGTTTTTTCTAGCCAATAAGAAACTGCTTTGATTATGATGACTTGCGGGGTTAAAATCAGAACTGGGCCTAATAAGCATTGACCCAGTATCAGATGATTCGGAGATCGATCGACTCACTTCTTCACTTGTAATTTTCCCATTTTTTCGAAGTCTTGGAGGGGACCTGATGCAGTTGTAGATTTGCACAGCCCAGACAGGAAAAACAAACAATAAAAAGCAAAAACTAAGAAAACTTACACCCAAAAACGCCAAGCTAGTATCATCAGGAATTTCATAAAAATACGAATCTCTCCCTTTAAGCATTCCAATAAATCCTAAAACCCCAACAGCAATTTGACAACAATAATCAAATACCGCGAAAGTAACAAAAACCATAAACCAAAAGTGATTATTTTTCCCAACACAATTATGAATCCAAGGACAATGATGATCAAATTCCTAAATTCCAATTACCTTAACACATCTTTTACAATAATGACAATGACGAGTATGTCTAGGTTTTCTAATTTCACAATAAGGACAAATAAAATCTCCTCGATACTTCTCAAAATAATTCATCAAACTTTTCCTTTTCGGATTTTTCGTATATCCAGGGTCCTTACAACAACAAACAAAAAATGCAAAAATCGAGACAAAAAACAATCCAACCGAAGGATAAGCCACAATTTCCTTCATCCGAGGCAGAACAACAGTAGATATCACTCCAGCCCTAAACACTGAAAACAACAAAAAAATAACAAGTCTCGAGTATCCATTAGTAACAGGTCCAATCTTCTGCCTGAAGGGGTTGCAATAACTTCCACATCCCCTTTCTTCCTACCTGCTCCTTACCAGCAACTTAATAATCCCTGCGTCGCATCCATGACTCAAAGCGATCTCAAAAGCAGTTTCTCCTTTTTTATCCTTCACCTTCAAATCAGCTCCCATAATAACCAAGTTCCTGATCAACTTGTAACTCGAAGAAAGCACTGCCAGGTGAAGAGGTGTAAAATCTTCAACATCTTGCAAGTCAAGCTCCTCATTCCAAACAATCAACAACATCCCAGTCGACACCTGCCCTTCCAAACAGGCCAGATGCAAAGGACTTCGCCCGTTTTTTTCATTTTCCACGTAAGACATGTTCAACACAAAGCAAAGATAAACTAAAATCGCATCAAATCCTTGAGCAGCGGCCATGTGAACTAAACTTTGACCATTCGCGTCTTTTCTCCAGAAGTCTCCGCCGAGCTTTACAAATTTTTCTAATAAAAGCTGATTATGACTTACTCGTCTATTGTGCTTCACAGCGTACATTAAAGGCGTCAGCCGCTCGCGGCCTCCGTGTTGGTTAAGCATTTGCTTTATCAGGTCTTTGGATCCTTCGAAGTAACGGTCGGAGAACTCGGATGTGAGAATGTCGAGGTATTCTAATAAGTAGGATTCTTTTACTATGCAGTCAGCAATGTCGTGGAATATGTTGCAACCTGATTGGTCTTGAAGTTGGGAAAGATGGAGATGGGTGTCTTTTAAACTGGTGGAGAATGAGATTGAATCTAGGGTTTGCATGGAAATGCAGAGACTGGCTTTTATGTCGTGACCTTTTTCCATTATTTTTAGGGTTTGGTTTTGGATTGGGGTTTTATTTGTGGAGGATTGGATTTTAGGGATGGAGGAGAAGGAGGAGGAGAAGGAGGAGGAATGAGAAAATAGGGTTGTGATTTGATGGAATCAGTAAATGTTACTGAGGAGACAATGATAATTAAGAGATATTGGGATCTGAGGTGAATTATATTTTTTTAGGATTTGACAATAGTATTATTTTAGTTGTAGTACTTATGATGTAGCATCTACCAAAAATTCAAATCTTAAAAATCCCACTATTCAAAATCCTCGAAATTCTAACCTCTCAATCCTCTCCACCAAACACCAAAAAAAACCCCTTTTAACTAATCCCGAACTCCAAAAAACCCTTCCCAAAACATCTTCACCACCCCATCGCTATTCTTCCCTTTTCCTCCATTTTTCTGGAGAGTTAATAAATATGCTGGGAAGATATTACGAAAACGAGTCAAGTTCACGAGCCTGGAAAAAGACCACAATCGCCATGGTCGGAGTAGTGGCGCTAGTCGGAATCATCGGAACCATCGCCATGGTAAGTGCCCCTGAGTCAAAACTCCTTTCAGTCCTAAACGCTGAGCAACAAGAGTTCGATTCTTACATGTCCGCCTTCGGCAAGGCTTACAAGTCAGACGAGGAGTACTCAGCCAGATTCAAGGCCTTCAGAGACAACCTTGCTTACATCCGAGTTTTCAACTCAATGAAAAACACCGTCATTTTAGGTGTAAACAACTTGGCCGACCTCGAGTTCGAAGAGTTCAAAAGAATCTACCTTCCCCGAAAGATGCCAGTGAGAGAAGCAGTCAACCCTCAGTCATTCGAAGGAGTTTCAGTCCCTGCGACAGTTGACTGGAGGACTCAAGGAGCTGTGACTCCAGTAAAGGACCAAGGACAATGCGGTTCTTGCTGGTCCTTCTCCACCACCGGGTCCGTCGAAGGTGCCTGGAAACTTTCAGGAAAGACTTTAGTCAGCTTGTCCGAACAGCAACTCGTTGACTGCTCCTGGGCTTATGGAAACCAAGGATGCAACGGAGGACTCATGGACGACGCCTTCAAGTACATCATTGCCAACAAGGGTCTTACCACTGAAGCCAACTACGCCTACACTGCTAAGGACGGACTTTGCAACAAGTCCAAGGCAAGTGCAGTGGCAGCTTCAATCTCGTCATACACTGATGTGACCCCCAAGAGCATGGCAGCCCTTCAAGCAGCAGTCGCCCAGCAGCCGGTTTCTATTGCAGTTGACGCTGCAGGAATCCAATGGCAACTTTACAAGAGTGGAACTATCACCACCGCTTGTGGAACTAGTCTGGATCATGGTGTTCTCGCTGTTGGATATGACACCACCGCTAGTCCTAACTTCTGGATTGTTAAGAACTCTTGGAGCACCAGCTGGGGAATGCAAGGATACCTCCAAATCGGGATGCAAGATGGAAATGGAGTCTGTGGTATCAACATGCAGCCTTCATACCCAGTAGTATAATAGATTAGTTATTACTTTAAGCAGGGAATAGTGAAAGACTCTCATCGTCACTTGATAAGATCTGAGGCTTGAAACCGATTTCTGAAAGTTTTCGGTTTAGTTCGTGAATGTGGACTACTTTTGTGAATTTTCCTGAATGTCTGGAACTTACATGGTCCAGAAGTTCGAATTGCTCGGAATCTGAGAGTTTTAGGTTTAGCTTTGAAAGGCTTTCTAAGAAGTTTTCACCGGAAATCACACCTTCTGGACTTATTTCGAATAGGGACTCGGGTGAGATTGAGTTTGATGAGAGACTATTTGATAAGGCGTATAATGCTTCTCGTCCTGATAAAGGCACTTTTATTGATGATAGAAAAAGTGAGTAGTCGATTTTCAATGATGGAAAGATTTCAACTGCCCATACCTGCCAATGTTTATCGTCTATTTCAAATGACTCACATAGATGTTTAAAAGATGAAAGAGGTAAAGACCCGGAGTTTTCAATGTCCAGATCTTGACACTGCTTTAAAACTTCTGCCTTTTTAAACAGGATCTTGCCTTGAATGGTCTCAACAGCTTGTTTCCAGTCAAGCTCATTGAAGACTGGCCAGTCATCGAAGAGTCCTGCGAATTTTTTGCATACTTGAAGAAGTTCACTTTTGAGTTCTGAGATTTGACTTTCAGTGATTTCAACTTTTGAATCATTTTCAAGTAAAAATCGGGAAAGTAGTTTTATTTCGGATTTTGAAGATAGATTTAAAGAACAGTCATTGAAGACTTCTTCGAGTTTTTCAACTGTTAACAACTCGTAAGGGTCGATGTCAGAGCCGAAGACGGTTAAAAGAAGTTTATTTTTCGAAAGTTTCATTTTTTGCATTTTTTTCTGGATTTCTTCTAAAGTTTGAATTATTTGGTGAAGATTGACTGGTGGAATTTTTTTTTCTTCAACAAAAACTCGCTTTATAGGAGCAGAAGTAGTGGGAAGGATAAGACCTTCAGGTAAAGAAGCTTTTGATTCATGATAATTGAGTCTTTCTACTGTTTTTTTCTTGATTTCAAGGATTTCTTCACTGCTGGAGTCGTCTTCAATAAACTGGTAGTCGTATTTATCGTAGTGCTCTTGAATGACCGACAATTGGATGGAGTTTCCTGAAATTTCCATCAGTTTAAAAGCTTCAAAAATGTACTTTCTCTTGATTTTAATGCCGTAGGTGTTAAGACAATTGTAAATCTCTTCAACGTCGATGATCCCATTGCTATTGCGATCCATGATAGAGAAGAAAATATCGTCAAACATTTTTCTCTTATAAATAATCATGTGAATCTTTTGAAAAAGCTTTGGAGGGTCTTTCAACTTCTTCATTCGCGCTGAACTTACATTAAAATTGTTAGTTTGAGACCTTTTTATCTCTTTTTCATCGTTCGATATCTGTGACTTCAGCTGATCTGCAATGATATTCTGCTCTTTCAGCCTTGTTTCAACAATTCTGAGGCTTTCCAGGATTTCCCGGTTAGACCTAGTCAAACTTTCAATTTCCGTTAAAGTTTTTCGTGATTTTTCTTCAAATTCTTCCCTTTCAACACTGATTTTCGCTGTAATCTCCTGTTTTAAATTAACTAGATCTTGAATTTCTTTTTTTTTACTGATTTTTTTCTTTTTTTTCTTCGGGCTTTCCAAGTTTCTGATATTTTCTTGCAGTGACATGAGTTCTTCTCGAGAATTTGCCAAGATTTGCCCATATTCCAAGTTTTGACTTCGAAGCAGGCTGATTTCATTGACGACTGTCGAGATCTGTTCTTCAAATTCAAGCATTTGAAAAGAAATGTTATTTTCTTTCATCACGCTCTGCAAATGATGACTCAACCGGGTCATTTCATCAGAGTAAATCTGAAGTTCGACGTCAGTTTCCATCATTTTCGTGCTTTTCATGCTTTTTTTTAAGTTTTCGATTTCTTGTTTTTTTGTTTTTATTTTAAATTTCAGAGATTTTATTGAGGACTTTAAATTCGGCACTAATGACGGCTTTGAAAGAGTTCGTATGAAGACTTCTGGGTCTTCTTTTTTGAGACCTTTTTCTATTTGGGTTATTTTTGTTCGAAGACGAAGATTTTCAGCTATTAAGAGGTTTGACTGGGTTTTTAATGAAAGGTTTTCTTCGTAAAGCTGGTCTTTCATGTGAGGAGAACTTTTGTGAACTGTTTTCAAATTGGAACTAGAGTCGAATTTGATTTTCCCTGTGATGGGTCGTGTAGAGTTAAGGATTGTGTAACTTTTACGAAGAGAGTTTTGGTTTGAAGACCGGACACTAAACGGCCTGGCAGTGATTTTTTTTTCTGTGAAGTGTTTTTGTGATGCTGATGTCGGAATCGCCATGATTATTTCTAAGAAAATTTAAATTTCGTTTATCTCAGCAAGTCGACTTTCCAGGCTTCTTTGAAGAGTTCTTTCTTTTACCCAGGTAGTTGTTTGCAAAAGTGTTAAGTTACTGAGATAGTCCAACTCATTCATAAGAATATCATGAGAATTGACGCTATTTTCTAAGAAATCACTTAAAAAATCAGTTGTTTCTTTCAGATCTTTTTCGATTAGCTTCGCAGTCGAATTATTCGCTTTTTGAAGATTTGAGCAAGTTACTCTTAAATTTTCAAATTCTTTGTCTTTTTCAGTTACTTTTTTTTTGCAGGTTTCGACCTCATATTTTAAATCGTTGCAGATGTTTTCAAGAGATTTTATTGAAAAAGCTGAGTTGTATACTAGTCTCGCACTTTCAGTGCAGAGAGAATTGAAAGATTCGCGGGACTTGTCGAGGTTGAATGGTTTTTGGAGGATTTTAGGAGATTTTAAGAGATTTAGAGATGAAATTTGAATTTCTTGATTTAAAGAGTCGAGAGAAGTTGATTTTTTTTGAAGGGATTCGAGAAGGTCGTATTTTTTAGAGAGAAGGGATGATTTTTCTGTGGTGCAAGGAAGTGATGATGCGGATTGAAACAGCTTTTTAAGAGAGTCTGAAAGAAAAAAGCATTCTTCTTGGGATTTTACGAATTTTTCACTTAGTTCTGAGATTTCTTGCTGGATTTCGCTTAGTTTATATAAGTTTTTCTCTTGGTCGATTTCTTTTTGCATCCTTTCGCAGTTAATTCGAAGACTTTCGATTTCTTTTTCAATGTTTTTTATGTCTGATTCGTTTTTTTCTAGTTCTTTTAGGGTATCGTTGTTTTCTTGAATGAGAGATTTTTTGAAGTTTTCAAATTGTTCAGGTTCTTGAGTTGGAAGTGGTTCAAGATCTGCATCGAGTTCAGCTAAACAACTTTCTATCTCCTGGACAATGAAAGAGTCGTTTTTCAGGTCCTTTAGCTGTGTTTGTAAAGAAATGATTATTTTACAAAGACTGAGTTTTTCGTATTTTTCGTTTAGGTCTTGAAATGAATTTTCGAAATTTTCAAGATTTTCACTTGAATCCACCTTTTCACTAAAATAACTTGTTTGTAGAAATAAAGGGTTTTTCATTGAAATTAAAGAAGATTCCTGTAAAACAGAAGAATTTTCCCGGGCATCTTGTGAAATTTTAGATGAATATGATTTTTTTTCTTTAAAATCAAAAGATTTTTCTTCTGTCTTCTGACAGTCAATGAAAAGTAAGCCACTTTCAGGCCTTTCTTCAAATTTCACTCCGAATTCATTTTCCAGTTGTTTCCTTGACTCCTTCAAAAAATTAATAACCTCTTTCCTATTTCCAATCAAATCCTGAAAATCCTTAACCACTCCTTTATATTCACTATTTTTTACCTGATCTCTCTGTTTAAAAATCGTTAAACTCCCTGAAAAATTCACAAAAAACTGACTTTTTTTATAAGAAAATCGAAATCTTTTCGAAAAATCGCCAGTGAGTCTTTTTTCACACAACATCAAGACTTTAATCGAAAAACTCGCTAAACTTTTCCCATCATATTTCAAGAAAACCTGTAAAAAGGTATCAGCTTCAACATCAAGAAAAAGACTCGCCCTTTGTTTTTGCCTCAAAAGACAACAACAAGCATTACACGAAATTTCCAAATACGCCATTCTCAGCACATCATTCAAGCCAATCTGCGAGTTTTCCGATTCGATTCCAGTGAAAAGAGCTTCAAGTTCGTAGATTTTTTCCATTTTAGCTGAAATTAACTAAATCGCATGTTTGAACTTTACAAGTTCTTCTAATACTCGATGTAAAACGGCTTTTGCGTCATTTTCGCCTCCGTAGCCGAACTTAAGGCGCTCGATTTGTTGGGTGATTCCCAGAATGTCTCCGCATTCTCTGATGTAGAACTCGGCGTCTTCGTCTGAATATTTGTTTGTCAACTGGTCTAGACGGACTTTTTCACTGGCGAACTCGTCGTCGAGGTCGAACAGGTCTAGGTTGGGAAGGGTAGGCTCTTTTAGATTTGGAGGGAAAACTGCAGGCATTAGGGAGGGTAAAGGAGTCTCGAATTGTGGAGGGATTAAGGTCAAGGTATCGTGTTTGACTCCGACTTTGGAATAAAGTTTGACAGTCTCAGGCACGATATTAGTATCAAACTGAAAAAGTTCCAAATCAAATAAATTCTTAAAATTCGAGCTAATATCCTCCGAAGTCTGCAAACAACTTTTCAATTCTTCACTCATGACGCCGACATCCGGAGCAACAGCGAAATCCTGAAGATCATTATCGTCCTCAAGTGCCAAGTCCAAATTGATATCCCCCTGCAGGAGCCAGGTACTAAAAATATTCAAAAGTTTAAAATTTTCTTCTTTTTCAACAAAATCATCAGAAAACATGAAAGCAGATCCAACGACCAAGAGCCTTCCCTTCCTTCCCTTTCCAGTAGCCAGTGCTGCAACAGGTCGATTAAGAGGATATGCAAGAGCTCCACTAGAAAGTAAAGGAATTCCCGGTTTTTGCACATTAAGCGAGCATCCAAAAGGGTACAAAAATGTGAGTCCTGCATGATCTTCACGTATTCCATCATCATCTTTTAATAAATGTGAGGCAATTCCGTTATTTTTTTTTTTACCCCGGGCAATATTCGATATTTCTGTGTTGATGATGCCGTTAGCGATGTTGCACTCTTTTGGATGGAAGTACTTTCGACTGAAAACTGTTCTTATCACTGAGTCACTGTTGGCGAAAATGCCGAATTGTTCAAGCAAGTAGTTTAAATTTGTTTGAAGACGTGACTCGCCACCTTCTGAGAAGAGGACCAATACACTCCCGCCACTTTGAATGAAAGTCTTCAATGCTTCGAACTCTTCCTTTGAAAACATCTCTCGAGCCCCGGGGATGATGAAAAGGGCTGAATCTGAAAGACGGTCTAAAGTAATTGACTCGCGATTTGAAGAAATTTTGTATTTTTTGTCTCGAGAAAGAAATTCACTTAACTTGGAAAGACCTGATGATGTTGTTAAAAGTTCCTTGTGACTTGCGTCGAAGATGATGGAGGACTTGGATTGATTTTCTTTGTTAGACATTTTTAAATATAGAGGATTAGAAGAAGGAACATTTTGGATTTTTTACTGTCAAGTGATGGAAGACTTGAGGGTTTAATTGGGTTATAATTAATCATGGAAAAACTTGGATTTATTGCAGAGAAAATTTTTACTTTAGAAGTTTCTGGACCTGTAAGGGGAATTATCTTGGTGCTTAATGAAAGGATTTTTGATATTGTTCAGTACTCTGAATCTGTTTCTTTGGCTCAGATCAAAGAACTTCATTCTGATTGGAACCCTGTTATTTATGAAAATTCCTGCATTTGTCCTGGACTCATTGAAATATCTGCCCGATCTGAATGGGACTCGGAAACAGTGCTTTCGAAAATGGCGGCTTCTGGTGGAGTTACTTTTATGTGTCTGGAAAAAAATATGCATTGGGAGACTCCTGGATCGACTGAAAGATTTACGGATATTGGGTATATTGGAGATATTAATGATATTTATTGTGAGAGAGATGGGGATTCCAGCAAAGTCATAGCCTACAAAGGTTACTTATCAGAGCCCTGTAAAAAAGTAAACAAAATGCCATCAGAGCTCTTATCCAACTCCGATCTTCTCCAAAGTCTAGAAAAGCCGTTAATAATAGATCCAATTCTCCCAACAGAGAGACAACTATTCCAGGTATCCCCCTGCCGTAAGTTGACATTAACCGAACGAATAAACTTCGACTCCGAAAAAACCGACCGTCATTTTTCATGCGCATTTCCCGACGAGCTTCCATCCTTCAAAGACCAAAAAATTGCCCCATCCGAAGACCAAGAAGAAGTTCCAATATCTCCAGCTTCAACAGTAGAAACTCTTCGAAAGAACTCAAAACTATCAGAAGCGATTCACCGTCGTCTGTCTTTAAACAGCATCTACGACGACCTAGAAGAGAAAATCCGTGAAAATCAAGCCGACTTGTCAAACCTAAGCCTTCTTGAAGAGCAGAGCTATTCAAACAGTGGTTTGACGATTTCAGACCTGCGGAATCGAAGCAACTCCTGTAATGATGAGATTTACAAAAATCATGATAGTCCTAATGAGTCGTTTTCAGAGAGACTTGACCGTCGTCGACCGACTCCGATTTCAATAAAGCCGAGTCTTAGTGAAAGGGAAGACCTGAAGTACCTTCCTTTCGTTGCAAAGGTGGCAGAGACCTGGGAAGTGAATGGAATAAGACAAGTCCTTTCCTCTTTTTCAGGCCCTGTTCATTTCTCAAAACTTTCCTCAGCAGCTGCTGTGAACTATTTAAGAAAGATGAACAACCCGCTTGTCACTTGTGATGTTTCAGCTTGTCAATTATTTTTAAATGAAAATAATGTCACAGGGTCGATTTTTAAAGACTTTCCTCCAATCAGGTCTGAAAAGAATCAGAGACTTTTATGGGAACTTCTGAAACTTGGAGACTTGCAAGTTGTTTCAAGTCATCATGTGACTGTTCCTCTAGCACTTAAACAAATGGGCGGAGGAAGTTTTTTACAGTCTTTGAATGGAATTTTAAGTCTTGGACTTGCATTTCAAATGCTTTGGACTCGTGCTTTAGAATGGGAAGAAAGTGAAAAGACTGATGAAAGTGTTCAAGTTATTTTTGAAGCTTTATCTTTGAGCCCTGCGAAAGTGCTTAAAGTGGACCAGGACCGAGGAAGTATTTCTAAAGGAAAATTCGCGGATTTGGTGATTTGGAAGCCTTTTGAGGACTGTCCTGTTCGAGATTTCAGCGCAGTTGGGAAAAGTCCTTTCAGCGGCAAAGGTATCAAAGGCAAGGTGGAGACAGTGTTCGTAAGAGGACAGCAAGTCTTTTGTCATGATAGTTTTAAATGTTTATGATAGAGTTAAGATCTAATTTCTTTTAAGTCAATCATCGAGCTTAAAGGCATCGAAAAGCCAGACCCACAGTCGCCTTGAGGACCTTGACAGTCGATTATGTTAAACTCAAGATCAAAGCAGATTTCAATGTTCATCAACAAGTAACTTGATGAGACCCTCTGACAAGTGAACAAAGGAGTTTTAACGAAAGCGGCAAGTCCTGAACTTAAAGGATAAACTGCAGTGTTACTTGGAACTATCCCTTTTTTTGATAGGGTCTCTTCAACGTCGATACTAAAAAAAATATTCGCGGTTTTGTTGAAGTAGTTGTCGCAGGTCAAAGTCGGACTCATGCATGTACCGTGCTTTGACCATTCGTGATTCCAGAAGTCTGAAGGGCTCCCGTTGCTTGAAAGCCAACAGGTTAAGAGGAACTTCTGGATTGATGTCGAGATGCTGAATGGAGTGCTTGAACAGAAAGAAGGATTTGTTCCACTCCATACTGTTGGCCACATACCGTGAATGTTGAATGCTGGAGACTCGTAGCCTGATACGCAGTTTAAGGTCTTGCAGACTGATGGCTTCCATTCGATTACGAATGCGTTGAAATCGTAGCTTTGGACTAAGGATATTAAAGAGAGGAGAAACATTTTTTTTAGGGATTTTTTAGAGTTTAGGGAACGGTTTGAATTTAAGGTTTGATAAGATTTAGGGTTTTTTAAGATTTTAGGTGGTTGATGGGATGAAGGGTTTTTATTGGATTTAGGTGGGTTTGTTAAGGATTTTTATCTGGGTTTATGATAAGAAGGTATTTTATGGTTTTAGGTAGTTTTAGGTGAAGATTGACTTTTATATCTTTCTATTAAAACATTTGGTATTTTGGAAATAATAATCCCAAAGTTAACTAAAAGTATTAAAGGAACCCTATTATCCTCATTTGTATATCCCTAAAAAAAACCTAATGTTAATGACTTATGCACTTCTAAATTTCTAAAACATTGATAAAATCCCAAAGAAAAAGAATAAATCAAACCTTACTATAACCAAATATCCCAATAACCATGATGATCTATCTAACTTATCTATTTCCTCTTAGGCCTATCTTGGTTAAAAGTATTAGTTGTTTCTCCAAACAAACCTCCTGGCAACATTTCAGCCAACTTAAAGTCAGTCTCATCAAGTGGTCTAGGTTCCCAAGGTTTTTCATCTACCTAACCCTTACTTTTCATCAACCCAATCAAAGTGATCTCATTAGTAGCAGCTTCAATAAGTTCTTCCATAATACCAAAGTTGATCTTTTTCTCTATTTCAATCAAATCGTTATTATCTTCGACGACTTTGAGTCTGAAGCGAGTCAATTCTTCAACTAAGATTCTATACCCAGCATCTTCAGGAAGGTCTTTCAAGATTTCCAAAGTGTGGACGTAAAGTTCTTTAAGTTTACGCCTTGGCCACATTTCAACTTGAACATTGTCGCCTGTGTTGGACCTGGTGGCTTCGATTTCATATGCAGGGTGGTCAAAAGGGTCTTTTTCAAGTCTTGCCTTCTCTTCACGGTATTTCATGTCGACAACCGATCTTCGTAACAATCTCCGTAACATAAACATGTTTATTAAAGAGCCAGGGTGTTAGGGTGTTAGGGTGTTATTTCTAGATTCTTGAACATTAGAAGAGAATTATGAGTTCATTTGGATTCTTATCCCTTTGAAATTAAGTTTAAAAATGATTGAATATAAATGAATAATAAAAAGTTTAGTGTTGATGACCTGCCTTCTCTTCTGGAAATCGACATGATGAATAAAAAGCAAATCGAATTATTATCTCAGAAGTACCCAAACCCTATTGAGATATATGAACGACAAATGGCAATTACGCAATCTTTTTTATTTCAGAACTTGGACCTGATTGAGGAACAGGACTCAAACCTTATAAAAAACTTTTTATTCAAAAATTTAAAATTAGCCTTTTTCTCATTGCTGACATCCTTTTTTATTAACGTGAAAATAGGGACTGTTTTCAATGGAAGATTTTATAAAGTCCCTCGATTTCTTAGAATATTCATCAGGATGTCTTTGTTTGCTGCGCCTATCGGTTTATTGAGTTATAATTTTCAAGAGCCTTACTTGCGAATTTCAGGTTCCATGACAAATAAATACATGAACAAAGTCGAGATGTATTTTAAAACAGGAGATAGAAGCTTCATTAACAATAACTTTACTGCCGATGAAGAGAATTTACAATAGTTTAGTTAAAAAATTCTCAATTACTAAATCCTTCAAAGAAACTTCTTAGTCTTTATCTTCTTTTTCGGGCTTTTTAAGCTATCTCGATGTGACAAGCCAATAAGTCTTTTTAAGTTAGGAACTAAAAATTCCTGAGATTTTCTCATAAACCCAGAAATATTTGAAGAATTCCCTTCAGCCTTCCCAGGAAGATTTAATTTAACAAAACTGAGAGCTGAGTAATTTTTGCAGCTTTTCGAAGGGACTATCGGGGAAAGACTTCCAGTTTTTTCAGTCTCAAGAAAAGTTTCACGAGTCGAGCATCCAACATCACAGACCAGTTTATTTTTCCTGATTTTCACTTGACGACCAGTTCTAAAAGACTCAACTTTTGGTTTGATTATTCTTGAAATTTCTGAAATTCTCAGCTTTGTTGAAATGTATCTGGTCTTCGTAGGACTGGACTGGGCTGAGTCAGGGCGAATTTTAGGAACGTAAGCTTTACAGCTGAATGAATTTTCGATATTCGCCAGGCTGTTCATAATAATTATATGAAGTTACTCTTGGTTAGAAGAAGGTTTGTATCATTTTTGGTCAGATGTTTTTGGCTTTTTTATCATGACTGTTCAAATATTTTTTGATCATTCATGGTGGGCTTTGTTTTGAAGGGATATAAAAATATTATGGCTTTAAGGGTTTTTAGACTTTTTAGGACGTTTTCAGTGGAAAAGAGGATTAGTGAGAAGATTCGACTTGGACTTGATGAGAAGGCTGATATTAAGGTGCTTGATCTTAGTGGAGGATGTGGAACTATGCTGCAAATTGAGGTTACTAGTGAAAAGTTTAACAATTTAACTACTATTCAACAGCAGAGACTTGTGAATAAGTGTATTCAAAATGAGGATCTTCATGGATTCCGTTTGACTACACATCCACTAAAGACTGAGTAATTAGGTTTATATTCTTTATGATCGGACTCTTGGGAAGATGGATCTCTCAAAATCCTTACAAGGTACTTGGATTATCCCGAAACGCAACTCCCAAAGAAATCCGAGAAGCATACCTAAACCTAGCCCGCAAGTACCACCCTGACGTGGCACCAAGCCAGTTAGTAATCCTTATTCCAGGAGTTATTCAAATCAGTAAACGAGGCTTACCATACTTTAAAAAACCTTCCCCACACATCAAGGCCATTCCCAAATGAACAAACCGTATCGAAAGAGCCAGAATACGAAGTAAAAGACATGCTTTGGACAAGATCCTCAAAAGAATTCATTCAAGAGCCAAGCCCAGTTGAACCTTCAGTGAAAGCTGATCAAAATCTACCAGAAGTCATTTTAATGATGTAAAGTTCATTTAGAGTCCTTCCCGGTTTCTTGACTTTTATATTGATTCGAACGATTCGCACTGAAAAGCGCAAAAAACTGGAAAAACTTTCTAAAACCAATCCATCAATTGAGTCTAACAATCCAATATAAAATATGGATATCGACCTTTTGCACCCATCAGCTGAGGACCAGAGAGTCGCTCACAAGAAGAAGCGATTGGTGCAGAGTCCAAATTCATACTTCATGGACATCAAGTGCCCAGGATGTTACTCTTTGACTACGGCTTTCAGCCATGCTCAGACAGTGATCACCTGTGAAGGCTGCCAGACAGTCCTTGCGAGGCCATCAGGAGGAAAGTGCAAATTAACAGTGGGCTGTTCATTCAGACGAAAGACTGACTAATAACATCTAACTAGCTTTCTATCCTAATCTGGCAACTGACTAAGCCTATCAATTGTAATCCTTCCAAACTTCCCTTCACGAAACTGTTTCAGTACATGATCAGCAAGACTGAGTTCATCCCAATTAAACCTCGGTTTAATATAATGAATCAGTTCCGTGAAATCATTACAAGGTTTCGTAATTTTCAATTTTTTCACATAATTGTAATTCCCAATCTTATTCAAACAAAACAACATGTAATCAGCAATGGTATCCAAGCCAACAATATCATCTTTAATAGCTCCAATAAGCGCCAGCTTCATCGCTTGTTCCTTATTTTCAAGTTTCGGCAATAATATTCCAGGAGTATCAACCAAAAACATCAGAGGGTCTTGACTGACTTTAAACCCTGAGACTCCTCTTGTCACACAAGGCTTCGGCCCTGTTTTCGCAGGGGAGTTATTTGCGAAGTCTTTTGAATAAGAACGAAAAGCGTTGATCACTGAACTTTTCCCGACGTTTGGCACTCCTCCGACCATCATCCAGCTTCCGACGGTTTTGAACTTGCAGGGGATGTTTTCGTGAATGTATTTCATCACGTTTTTCATGTTTTCATTCGTGGTGGCTGAGTAAAGAAGGATTTTTTCTCCTTGGTTTCGAAGCTTTTCAACGATTTTTAAAGTGTAGCTCATTGAACATAGGTCAGTTTTGTTTAAAAGGATTAACTTTGGACGAGATATTTCAAGGTTGTTCGCGGAACTCAAAGGAGCTCGCGCGTCTCGCACTTCGATGAAGACGTCTACTTGGTTTATCTTTTTACTGATTGTTGAACAGGCTTTTTTCATGTGGCCTGGGTACCAATTCACTGAGGGACATGGAAAATAGCTACGCATTGGAATATATTTGGAAAATGGATAGTAACTCGAAGCCACCTTCCAGAAGCTTTAAAAATAGATCTCGCCCTTCAACTGGAAAAGTTGGAGCTAGATATGCTCAAGTCAAGCCCACAATCGACTCAGGAAAGACAGTCAGAAAACTCGAAATCCTCTCTAACCGGGCAGCCTCTAAACTAAAAGGTGAGCTATTTCTAAGAATTTCAGCTCAGGCCGTCTGTGACCTTCTTCTAAATTCAACTCAAACATTCGAAAGTAACAACTTCAAAAGTCTCGATTTCAGTCATATCTCTCCACCTCACCGAAACATGAAGTCAGTATCAGTCCGGCCAGCAATATTTTCAATGACGAACCCTTCGATTGTCTCCTTACTAGAAGAGTCAGAGTTCATAATCATGGACATGCGAGAAGCGGGTGAGTTTTTTTCAGCTCATATAAAAAATGCGGTAAACTTCCCCGTAATTAACATATCAAGAGCAAAGTTTCATCCTCATTTGTTGAACATGAAGAACCAGCCGAATAAGCACATTATTGTTTATTCGAATGATGAGAAACTTGGAATTGAAGCTGCTCAGCAGTTGGCTTTGAGAAATTATTACAATGTTTATTTGTTGACTGGAGGATTTAATGAGTTTTGTAAGCTTTACCCGAGCTTGGTTGATGTTCAAGAGTAATTAATAGATGGTTTAATTTGAAGAATTGAGGAATGGGTTTAAGGTTTTATTATGATTGAATTATGTTCATGGATTTTTAAAAAATTTAGGAATTTTAGTTGAGGATTAGATTTTTATTGATTAGGAATTTTATTATTTTTGTTTTCGTTTTTATGACAAAATGAATAGATGTAGAAGAAAGTTTGTGAATGGTATTGTTTTTAATGTGGGATTTTTTTATTGTATTTTTTTTAATATTTTGACTCTAGTTTGAACTAATTATTCACTGGAAAGGGTTAATTTAAGTCTGTAGAATGAATTAATGATCTTTTTGTGGACGGAATATTTTAGTGAATATCTTTAATGGGTGGATCTGATTGATAAGTTTATGAAGTTTGAATTCATATTTCAAGAAACTTAATAAAGGTAGTTTGGTTATGATAAAAATATATTTTTTGTTATAAAGAGAAAACTATTTGATCACAAAAATCATTTAAATTAAAGTAAAGTGTCAAAAATAATTTTATTACTAGTCTTGGGAATTTTTATACTTTAAATGTTCTTTTGATTATATTTATAAATTATTGCTTATTTATTATTTAATTGATGGCTAATTTGACTTAAATAACTAAGTAGCCGAGCATATTTTATAACTCTCCTTTCTGATATAGTCTGATAAAATCATAAAATATTGTAACTTAGAATTCACATATTTTATTATTCTCAAAGTTTGTATAACTTTGAATTTTTGATATTCAATCTCTCCTCAAGGTATAATAATTAATTACTTAATCACCTCAATCACACAATATTCATTCGAATAGTTTGATAGTGATTATATTTCAGTAAAGAATATCATTAAAATTAGACATTCTAAATTTTGAAAGGTTATAAATGTCAAGTAATCTCATCAAAAGAAGGAAATATTTCAATTATTTACTCATTATAGGTGCTATCCTGTGTGTATTGAATGAAGCATTGTATTTCAACTTAGAGATATTTTTCCCACAAATACAAATTTTCATAATGGTCTTTATCTTGATCATTGGGTTTTGTGGAAGAAAGGGTAAAAATAATGCATTGTCAGGAGCATTTATATTGTTTTCATCCTTTGCAGTCCTTGTCGTAATATTTACAACAATAATCGAATTTGTGACTTCTTCGCGTGGTTGGAGTTCAAGAGTATCTTCACAAGTAAAAAAATTGCTACAGGCCTTTGTGCGATCCTTTTCATAGTGCAGATTATTACTGGGATCGTTTTCATGTACAAGCTGAGAAAATCATACACTGAAAAGAAAGGCATCCATGAAAGTCTTTTCGAAAAAAAACTCTAGTTAGAACTATCTTAGATTAAAAAAATTCGGAAATATTCTATTTGTTTGAATTCTTATGATAATGTAGGTATTTTTTGAGAATATTGATTCGCAAGTTCAATTGATTAAAAATTAGCTTAATTAGAAGTACTAAAACTTGTGAATATCCCAAAAAATCATTAAGTGTTCGATTATTACATAATTGATATTTATAGGCTGAATAATATTCACTGAAAGATAGGTAAGCTCTGCAAAATAAAATACTTTTGAAGAATTTCTACATTATGTAATAAATATTAGAATAAACGAATAAATTACCTAATCAATGCAATTTCTATTTCTCGAAGATCACTTTCATCTTTTTGAAATTTTTTATAACTTCTAAAGTTTTAGTTCGAATGAGTCTAGCTAGCTCAAACGTAACGATAATTATAAGAAAATCACTTAAAAAATTACATAACTGTACCAGTTTATCATGATAAAATTAATATAAAATGGTCCCTTTTCAACCGTAAGCGAAATCAAGATAACTAAAATGTATAAGCAAAGCAATCCGCAAGGAAGAAAATAATGATGCCTTAAAAATATGATACGACTTAAAGAAAATTAAGGTAGGTGCATAAAACTGGAAAACAATAAATTATGATTCTTAGAGGGTATTCCGATAAAGACCGATTCGTACCAGACCAAAGGATGGTCACCAAAAAGTCAATACGCACAACAGCTTCAAATAACATAAAATTGTAAATCCTTAGAACTGCAAACCTGTAACTAAGACTAACAAAGAAAATGTAAATAAAGGTTAATAAAATTCCCCAGTACCCGACGTAGATAAAAAATTCGACACTCCATATCAAGAAGATAGCAGAAGAAAAGATTCATGAAAACCAGATTTATCAATCTGAACTATTAAGAGTAACTTTGCAAGACGAATCGTATAGAGACTCAACTTGAAATCAATCGAACATTTCCAAACCATTTATGAAAATGCTCAAGAAAATAAGAATTTGGAATAAAGTTTGAGAATAATCATCTTAGAGTATTCAACAATAGAGATCTCCTTGATTATCAAAAACTTTCAGAAATACCTATTCAGAAAATATTAAATACCTATAATGTATAAAATGGTATCGAAAATTTGTAAAACTAATAAACCTAAACAATTCCTTTTCCACTCATTTAAATCTCTCTCATATAATTAGTCCTAAATATTCCAAAAAATCTAATAAATGGGAAAATGTGTATCAACTACTAAAGCCTCCAAGGAAAATTTTTCAGTTTCAACTCCAAGCACCATTCTAAACAGTCCTGAGTTATCCGCCTTGCAACAAGTTCCAAGTTTCACAATAAACACAATTACAAGTAAACTAATCCTGCGATCCCTTCAAAAAAACTACTTATTCAGCGACCTTCCAACGAATGAAATAACATCTTTATTCACTAAAATGCATTTTTTCATAGCAGAAGGATCAACGACAATCTTCGAGCAAGGTTCAGTAGGGAGTTATTTTTTTATAATAAACTCAGGAAAAGTGAATGTTTTAGTAAATGGAAACCTGAAAACGACCTTAACTCAAGAAGACTGCTTTGGAGAACTGGCTTTATTATCAGACTCCAAACGTAAAGCCTCAATTCAAACAGTCTGCAAGTCCTCTTTCTGGGTAATCTCAGGCGAGACTTTCAACTCCGCACTGAAAAAGCTTTATCAAAAGAAGTTCGACAAGGCACGTTCTTTGATCGCGACAACTGTTCTATTCAAAAACCTGCCAAACAGCAAAATAGACGAAATTTCAAAACTAGCGAAAATTCTGAATTATCAAGATGGAAAAACGATCATAAACCAAGGAGATATCGATGAAGTTGTCTTTATTTTAATCTCTGGAACTGCAGTTTTCTTTAAAGGCAATCAGAAACTCATGGAAATCAAAGATCCTGGAGAGATGTTCGGTGAAGGTGCTTTGCTTAATGGTGGAAAGAGAATGGCAAGTTGTGTATCTTCAGGAAACACTGAAGTTATTTCGATTTCTTCTACAGTTCTTTATGGGGTACTTGGGTCGAAATATGACGAACTTATCTTGAAGAACATCGCAAAAAACTCGATTTTATCAGACCAGGACCTCTGGTTTTTAGAAGAGGCAAAAGTGAATAACTTGTGCAATTATCTCAAATGGAAAAAGTTCAAAGATCAAGATGAAGTCATTCCAAGGAACTACCAGAAACTCTCCATGTTTCGAGTCGTTTGCTGTGGAATTCTCGGCACCCGTGACCCGCTCACTCCAGTCATCAAACCTTATTCAGTGATCGGGTTAAAAAACAATTGCGAGATGAAACTTAAATCAGCGAATTATTACTCTTCAGGTGATTCTATTGTTGGAGAGATTTCTATTCAGGAGTTGAATCAATTACTTGAAATTGATGCGAAAGTCCTTTGTGGTTGTATTGATAAAGTCAAGTTTTTATACTCTATTTCGTTTTTCTCGATTTTGTCTTTGGAGTCTATTAAAATACTTGCTCTTACTTTGAAACCTTATCGGGTGTTAAAAGGAACGAAAATATTTGAACAGGGTGACTTGTCTACAAAAGTTTATATCGTCATTTCTGGGTCTTTTGGAGTTTTTCTTGCTGATGGGTCCTTGGCACGCATTGTCATGAAGAATGAAATTTTTGGGGAAAGGTGTCTTTATGAAGATGAACGGGCTGCTACTGTCACTTGTGTTGAAGAAGGAGATATTTTTTCGGTTAGCAAGAAAGTTTTTCTTGCCTTGCCTGAATATATGATGCTTGTTAAGCAGACTAAGAGAAAAGAGTATTATCAGAAAAAGGTTTCACTTAATGGCATGACTGTTGTAGATAAGTCGTATTCTACTAGTCAGAGGATCACTTATGTGATACAGGACCCTGAAGGCTCTTCTTACAACCTTATTATAATCCCCAAGTCTTACTTGACAGACAATAAAGACTGCTACAAAATCGTAAGCGAAAAAAACATCCTCCTAACAATCGAGCACCCTCTGATAATGAAGATGGTCTCATGTTTTGTCGACACATTCAACATATACCTGATAACAGAATACGTTGTAAGCCGTCCTCTAAAATCTCTAAAAAATCTAAACGAGCAGACATTCGATGCAATATTCGTGCACCTAATTAAAATGATCGAGTATCTTCACAGTCGAGATGTAATCTACCGAGACCTGAACCCAATGAACATAATGGTGACTCCTCAAGGAGTGCCATATCTTTGGAACTTCCGACATTCAATCAAATCAAAAAACCGAGCATATTCAAAAGTAGGAGAACCTTATTACCGTTCACCTGAAATGATCTTAGGCAGAGGTTACAGCAAAGCAACTGACATCTGGTCCTTAGGCGTCATTATCTATGAAATTATTTATAAAACCCTTCCTTTTAACATTGGTTTTTCTGACTCTCCAGTCGAGGCCTATGAGAAGATCTTGGAAATGAAACTTGGTTATGATGATCAACATGACGCGTGTTTCAGAAATTTCTTGAATTTATTGTTATGTAAAAGTGACTCTCGACTTGATGCGGGTTCTTTGCTTAGGAATTTTTGGCTGAATTCAGAACAGGTTGATATGATCTTGAGAAACGAAATTTTTAATGAACATAAAGTTTATGAAGAGAAAAAGAGAAGAGGTACATTTTCGCCTTATAAGGCTACAAAACTCTTGGCTGTAAGTTAAAAGTAGGACTTGACTCAAATGGTTATTCCTGAAGAGGTGGAAAAGTATGAGTGGAGCAAGTACTTTTAATAGATTATTGAATAATATGGCTCAGATTACTGTTCTTGTTGCCGGGAAGTTCTTGACTCTTGTCATTCAACTTTTCTTGACTTTCATTGTGATACAAAATCGAGAGGATAATATCAATAACTCTAAAAATCCTGCAAGTGAAGCTCGGTCTTCTCTAACCGCATGCATAGTCCTTTCACTACTATGCCAATTTTTCGAGCTGATAAGTCTCTTCACAGGAATCACGATATTTTTCTACAAGTTCAACGTCTTCAGCATAACCTTCCAATCCTTAGGAGTATTATTCACAAGTTGGTTCCTTCTGGGTAGTTGGCCATCAGAGCTCTTATGGCCGATCTGGTTCTTCGGTGCTTTAATTCCGTTCATCTTCGAAATTCTGATTCTAACCTCAGCAAAAAAGCTTTACTCTCCTCCAATATACATCGAGATCGATCAAGACTACCTAAACCCGTAAATACATTAATAAAGACTACCTTAAATTCAGCTGTCTCGTCTCAATAAATGCACCTACCAAACTCCCAACCTGTATCTTTTCATTTGCGCCCTGACTGAGCCTCATCTCAATTTCACTCATTCGAATAGCCAAAAACGTTTTAAACTGTTCAGGAAACTTTATATCTGAAATCCTCTTATGAAGCTCCCTGATGATATCAACAAGAGAATACCCTCGAGCCGTCTTTTCATTGACCAGCTTCGCATAAACCTCTTGAAAGTTGTCAGATAAAAGCCACTCAGTGAGTCTTACAATGAACTTCGGGTCTGGGTTTCCAGTGCAAGCGTAAATCGCTGCCTCATCAATTTGACTGAAGGCCATAGAAGTACTTTGAAGGATATTCAAGTACTTTCGCATGTCACCATTTCCAAGTTCAACTAAAGCGTCAAGGCCATCAGGTGTTAAGTCAATTCTTTCGGCATTTGCCACGAACTCGATTCTTTGTCTTGCTATTTGTGGAGGAAGGGGCATGAACCTGAACCGAGTGCATCGACTTTGAAGCGCTGGGATTATCTTTGAGACGTAGTTGCAGATTAGGCAGAATCGCGTGGTTTTTGTGTATTTTTCGATGATTCTTCGCAGCGCAAATTGCGCTGCGTTGGTCATTGAATCTGCTTCGTCGAGGATGATGAGTTTGATTCCTTTAGCCATGATTTGTTGAGTACTTGCGAAGTTTTTGATTTGCTCGCGAACGACATTGATGCCTCTATCGTCTGAGGCGTTTAGCTCGAGACTCATGGAGGTGTAGGCTTTTCCGTACATTTCTTTCGCCATTGCTAAGATGGTTGAAGTCTTTCCCGTCCCTGGAGGGCCGTAGAAGAGAAGGTGAGGAAGTTTTTTTTCTTTTATGAACTTCGAGATGGTTGAAATAATCGCCTCATGGGCAACTAAGTCTTCTAAAGAGTTCGGGCGGTACTTTTCGACCCAGGGAAGCTCGATCACTTCATCTATTTCCATTGCCGCCATTTATGTACTTGGGTTAATTTAATACATTAATGCTTCTTCAGCACTTTCTTGATGTCTAGAAGACTCAGCAGGGGAAACGACTTTTTCTTTAATTTCGGCCGAGATTTTTTCAGGTCTTTTAAAATTGAAGAGTTTTCTCTTTTTGAAACACTGCTGTTCCTGGAGATTCTTTTAACTTTAAGATCTTCTGAACTTTCTACTCTTTCGCTGAGGTTTTTGAGGACTAGGTTGTTGAGACTTCGAGCTGAATTTTCAAGAACTGGGGAAATCTTTAAACAAGACTTTAGAGTTTTTTTTAAATCACTTTTTCTTGACTCGTTTTCAGCTTTTTGAGTTGCAGGCGAGTTTCTGAAGATTCTTTTCCCTGAGGCACTTTGAATTCTTTTATTTTCCACGAAGCCATCAATCCAACGAATAGTTCTTTTCCTTCTCTTTGCCTTTCCTTCATACTTGACGAATTCTCCAGGTTTCGAGTTCAAAAAAGTGTTTCTCAAGAGTTCTTCATCAGCATTTAAAGCAGAGTCCCAGTTTTTACTAAAAGAGAATCCGTTTGCTTTAGCTAAAAAATTTTCAAGTTTTACAAGTTGCAAAATGAAATTTGCTTTGATTTTACAGTCAGGCTTCCGAGTATTCAAAAATTCCAGACATTTGGTAAGACTCCACTTGAACTTGTTCATTAAAAAAGCGAGAATAAAGGTCACACTTCGAGATTCGCCCTTAACTGAATGAACCAAGATACTTTCTCCAGAGTCCAGACAAGTCTCGATGAAGTCGAAGGACGAGAAAAAGGACTCGAAGGGTTCTTGGAAAATCGTTTCGGTTTCTGAGTCTTTCAATGGCAAGGACAAGTAAATGATTCCGATTGAAGCCCATTCATTTTTCACTTCTTCACTTGCGCAGTTTAGGATGTGGGTCACTTTGCTGGATGTTAGAAACTCCACGTCTTGACTGGCTTCTTTATCTCCTAAGAACAGCCCGTCCATGATTTTAACAGCGCCGAGGTATTCGTCTTCCATTTATTCAGTTTGAAGAGGTCAGTTAAGTTTAAATTAGCTTAAAGATTGAACGAAAACAATTTTTTTCCTTGAAAGGTCGAAAGACTCTTAATAGCAATTCTTGACTTTAGGTGTTAAATCTTCTCAAGTCTTCAGTTCTAAGAAAATGAACTAACGGCAATCATCAATATAAATGAAGTCAGAATCAGAAAAGTCTCGCACCTCTGAAGCCCCAATTGAAGAATCTCAGGAAAATCCTGTCTTCCCTGCCCAGACTCCCAACCTGGAGTCCAGCACCATTCAAAAGCGTCAAGAAGCCAGTCAGTCAATCGCAGAGCTTCTTTTGCAGAAAGACTCGCACTCGAAATCTCAGCTGGCAAAATTTCGCCAGATTGAAAAGTCACGAGAGTTGCTTGAATTGCAGGAAGCTCCGAAAATTAATCCGAATTCGATCAAACATCTGAAATCTAGAAGCCAAGAAGATATTTTATCGGTCATCAAGTCACTTCCCAGTAAAAGTAAAGGAAAGCAGAAGAAAAAAAGAGTTACTAGAGTTGATAATCGCAGACCTCAAGATTTTATTCCTGGTCCTGACCTTTCTTCTATCAAACATGTTTTAAATAGAGTTCCTACAAAGGAAAAGAAAGAAAAAGTTGACTTGAAAAGCTTGAACTTGGTGGAAAAGACGAAGTATTTTGAAAATAAGAAAAACGAAAAAATTAAGGAAGCTGAGAAAAAAAAAGAAATTAATGAAAAAAAAATTTGCACTTTTAAACCAAATTTAAAAAGAGAAAAAAACAGAGCTACTACTGAAAAAAGTGTTAGTGAGAAGACTTCGCCGAAGTTGTCGAGATGCCAGTCAACAAGCAACAATCAAGAAACAACCGAGGTAATAAGAATCCCTGCTCCAAACAAGCACGTGAAGACCTCATCCACAGGTTTAACCGAGCAAAGTTTATTCCTAACAAGCCACTACTCTCAGTTCAGTCCCCTAACCAAAATCTACGGTTTCAAAGAAGGTGCCAACATCAAGGAACTAAAAAGCAGGTCTCAAGCAATGCTGACTTACAACGCTTACACTAATAGAAAGTAGTTACCAAGTCGCTTAAATGTTTAGTTTTAAGATTTTAAAGAATCTCCTTCAGATGACGGAATAAACTCTTCACTACTTTGAGTCAAATGGCCTTCAGCCAATGAACCCAACAGAAAGCCTTCCCCATTCTCCATATTTGGCATGAAAGACGACGAGAAATCCTGATCCGCATAAGAATATCCTGAAAATCCAGAAAAACCTGAGTAATTTGTATACCCAGAGAAACTTTGCGAATACGGGTACCCGAATCCCAGACCAGAAAAAACTTGACTTCCCGAAAAACTTGATACCGGATAACTCGGCAAGTTATAAGACTGAGTCACTTTCGGCGTCGCTTTTTTGCACTCGACCCATTTTCCATGAATCATATTTTTCTCATAATTTTCCAAAACACGATCAGCACTTTCTTCATTTACAAAAGTAATGAATCCGAATCCCCTAGACCTTCCAGTATCTTTATCAAGAATAACAATGCTGTCATCGATTTCTCCAAACTGTAAAAAAAACTCTCGAAACATTTCATTGTTGACGTCAGGAGGAAGTCCACCAACGAACATTTTGTTGGTTTTGAAGTTGATGAAGTTAGGGGCGTTTAAATGACTAGCATCTCTGGGAACTGCTCGTTTACAGTCGACTTTTTTTTCATCGACGACTTGAACATCAGCTAAAATCCGGTCAAGTGCGGCGGGTTCCTGCATGATAATGAATCCGAAGCACCGAGACCGGCCTGAGTTCCTGTCAACCATGATGATGCTGTCTTGGACAGCGCCGTACTGTTCGAAGTGCTTGCTGAGGGATTCTTTGGTGGTATGCGAAGCCAGTCCTCCAACAAACAGCTTTCGTCTGTATGAGTCTTACAGTGACACAGAGTCCTCCATATATATTAGAATGATTAGGGTTAATTAAGATCAATCGTTTCTACTCAGATCTTGAAGAGCACGGACCAGATCTTCTTTTTCATTTACCAGTCTGCTTAACACCCGACAGGCCGCGTCGAACTGGTAGAGAGAATGAGAAAGTTCTTCTCGTAATAACTCGTTTTGCTTTTTTAAGCTGTGGTTTTCCAGGACTGTCGCGTTCCACTCTTCTTGAAGAGTCTGGAGAAGACCTGGGAAAGATGAGGATGAAAGAGGCTTTGGCTTTGAAATTGGATTTGATTTTAACTCGATCAGGTCACTCTCGCTTAGACTGCTGTTTGTCAGAGGACAACGACCCGTTTTTAAGATGTGTGCCAGGATTACGGACTTTTCGTAGATGTGACCTGTTGGAATGCTCACCACGGGCTCGAGTAGAGCGTTGCCTGAGAGGGCACAGTGCGTGATTGACATTTATATTGTTGGAATACTTGTGCTGATATTATTTATACTATGTTATACTTCTTAGTCGGGAACAAAGGACCCTTATCTTTGTACCTTATCATCATCGCCCTTCGTAAATGCTCACAATCAGCTCCACATCTCTTGGTATGCTGTAGCAACGCAAGGAAAATTTCAAGTCTAGCTTTTTTCGACAAGCTGAGGTATTCTTCTTTACTTATTCCAAGAATCATCATGATAGTCTCTCTTTTACTCTTCGTCTTCATCTTTTCCGTAAGTTTTTCCTTGGGAATCATTCTTTTCTTATCAGGAGACAAACTCGATGATTTTTTAATAAGGAAATCTTTGAGTGTCCTGTTTAAAGTTGAAGGATTTTCAGAGTTTTCAAGTTCATTTTCAGCAGAGCTGAGCAGTCCAGGGACCTTTTTAGCTGAAGAAGACTTGAAAGCTTGATTTTGAATTTGATTTTCAATGTTTTTTCTAAGAGATTCTTCTTGATTTAGCATTTTTTGGATTTTTTCCCTCTGTGCCCTTGCTTCTTCATATTTTGCAGTGACATCCTGCAGGTTATCAGTAAGATCCTTGATTTTTTTCTGATAAAAGCTGATATGATTGACAGATTCAACAAGTTCTCTTTTCGTTTCATCAAGTTCTTTTTCTATGCCAAGGCCTTTATTAACAGTCATTTGAAGTTCTTTTAACTGAGAATTATATTTTTCCAGTTGTTTCTTCTTCGCTGCACAAGACGGGCAGTCTTCATACCTGAGTTTAAGAAAGTCTCTTTTAAGGTCATCAATTTCCCTTTCCCTTCTCCTTAACACCTCTTCAATTTCTTCTTTTCTCTTAATCTGCAAGTTGAGATCAGCAATAAGAAAGTCCTTATCACTCAAATTGGCTTTATAAGTATCAACAATTCTCAAATCATCTGCTTTCATCCAAGTCTGAGTGGCTTTTTGCATATTCACAATTTTGACTTCACCGCCTTCCTGTTTCTTTTTAGGTAGAAACCTTTCTTGTATCTTCGAAGTGATGTTCCTAAAGGTTTCCTGCAAGTCGAAGTCTTCCACTTCAGGAGTCTGGCTGGCCGAAGGGATGTCGACAGGGCGAAGACTGAAGGCGAGTTCATGAAGCTTGATGATGAGGCCTTCCATCTGCATCTGGCTGATGCGGGTGATGGCTCGATGCAAGTGATTGATGTAAAACTCGATTTCTTCCTCTGCCCTTTCAACGAGCAGCTCTTCCGACACCTGAGAAGAGAAGGTCTTGACTTCAGGTTTCACTGTCACAGGCACGATGACAGCCTCGGGCGTTGACGACGGTTGAATCAAGGACCTTTTGAATCCTTTCCATCCTCTCTCCAAACAACGGGCAAGCGACGGGTTCAGCTTGCTTGTCTTCTGGATCATCTTTTCCAGGTACTTTGAGTAGATCTCTTGTTCGCTCTTTGATTTGATTACTGAGGATCCAGTTTGAACTTCGTTTAACTTTAAATTTATTTCGTCTTCGTCGAGTTCTTCTTCTAGTTTCGCGATTTTGGATATGAGGAACACTTGACTGGACTTTTTTGGACTTAAGGATATTCGACGCGTTTGAGAATCTAGAGGAGTTTCTGAGGTTTGCATTGAAATTTGCTTTGATTTCGTTGATTTTGTGGATTTTGAAGACTTGCAGCCTAGGGTGTAGTTTAGACGAAGCTTGCTAGGGGATAAGTTCAGGTCTGGGAATTTTTGGGTTGATGACATTTCTTAGGTTTATTAGAGTTTTGGGATTTTCTGGTGGATCAGTTATTGTTGGATCTTGGGGTGAAGATGAGGGTTGGAAATAGATATCCCAAAAACCCCTAAATACTAACCCATTTTCCACAAATAAATTATGGATTATGATTTTCTTTACAACCTGAAGTTAAAAGACACAAACTTTAATTCAAAGCTAGGTTTCAATTTTTCAAGTCGTCACCGTTCAACCTACATGGCCGAGTTTTCTCAATCGCTTTCATCCCCTCAAAAACTAAAGAAAATCCCTTTAATGAAAAAGTGTTCAACAAAAGGTCAAGTTTCCTTCAAAGCATACAACGAGTCCCTGAGTCACTATTCGAGCCTATCCTCATTCCGAGAAAAGCTGAGCACCCCGAGCACCCCTTCGAATTCAAAGCATTTCAAGAAGCCGAGCCAAGATGCCAGCTTTGGATTTGATCAGGGGCTGAGCACATTGATTCCATTTCAAACTCTAGTGAAAGCAAGTGATTCAGTAAAAAAATCAGGAGTGAAAAACGTGACTTTCGCTTACAAGCGGCAGTTGAAAGAGTTTTGTTTAGAGTTCTTAAATAAATACAAAGAAAACTAACTAATTCCACAGTTTGAACAAGCTTCTTTTTCAGTCTTTTCCCCTGAAGAGTTTTGGGAAAAGCCGAAGGAATCTGATTGGCATGATGGGCAGAGAAGCTTTTCAAGTGAAAGTAAAGAAGTTCGCATTGGGTTTTTTTGTTTTGGCAACGAGTCGAGGCTTGAAAGACTTGAGGACTGGAAGGAGTTCAGAGCAGAGAGATGAGAATTCACCATTTCTAAATGATTTGTTTCACAGGAAAGCATCTGCCACGTCGACGACAGTGAAGCCACTTTTTGAGAAAGACTTTCAATTGTCTTGTAAATGTTTGAAAGCAGTTGAGATGTGTTTGACTTGCTCTGAGTCTCCAGCAGAAGCTTCTGATTGAAAACTCGCTGCTTGTCTATTGAGCTGTTTTGGATTGATTCTAACTTGTTTGATAAAGAAATTTCTTCGTCTACTAAAGAGTTGAGGTCGCTGCTTAGGGAAGTGCTGGAAAGCTCTAAAGATGAGAGTTTTTCTAAAAAGGACTTGTGGATTGACTGAAGATTTTCAAACTCTTCTGGTTTTACTCGCATTAGGCTACAAGGGTTGCAGATGACTTCTTTTGAGGAAGACGTGACTCGCATAGAACAGTCAAATTTGCAGACTTTTTGATTGCAAGAACTGCAAAAGTGGCTCGCTTTTTCATAACAAACAAAACAAGCCATTTTCAATGTAACAATGACTTAAAATCAAGAAATTTCCTCAAAACTAGAAGAAGATTACCCTAACCAATGATTTACATGACTCTGCAATCGACACAACCCTTGCTTTTAACTGAGGACTTGTCGAGCCTGATGCTGTCCAACTGCTTCTGGAGAGTTTGGATAGTGACTTTTAAATAATCGTGCTCGATGTTTTTTTCGAAAAAGGCTTTTTCCTCTTCTTTTAGCTTTTCATTCATCTTCACTATTTGATTTTTCATATCTTTCAGTTGTGACTCTAGAAAAGTCAGATGACAGGGCGAAGGGTTGATTGAACTTAATTCAATGTCGTAGTTAAAAGGGTTTTTGCTTGTTTTTTCGTAGTTTAAAGAATCGCTCTGCTCTGTTCGGCCTTCGGTTATTGAAGATGGATGCTTTGAACGTTGAATGGATTTTATCGAGAGGCTGGAATTTGGAGACTTCTGGATTAACTGAAATGGGTTTTCTTTGTTTAATGTTGACTTTCTGTGTGTTTTAGAGAAATTTGGAGATGAGCTGCAGGAAGTCGCCTTGAACAGAGGGAGTTTTGTTTCTTGTGGAGGGAATGGTTTTGAGTTGGTTTCTTGTAGAATTGGTCGCCGAGATTGAAGATTTTTTCTTTTCATTTTTAACGGATTTAGGGTAAAGAGAATGAATGAGTTTTTTAAGAGAAAATTTCTATTTCTGGTTTCTATTTTTAGGAAACGAACTCATTCGATTACTACAGATGTTATTTGAATAATCACCTAAATTTCTTTCCTTATGACTTACCGATTCAAATAGATCATCTATTTAAGTTGTCCAAATCACAAGATTCCAAATTTCTAAATCTAATAAATTTCTGATATGGTAAAAAAAGTAGGGGACTACGAACTCGATTCAAAAATAGGCGAAGGAAACTACGGAGTGGTATACCTAGGAAAAAACTCAAAAACCAAAGAAATAATCGCAGGGAAGGCGATTCCAATGAAGAACCCAAACCCAAAGCTTCTAAAGCAAATGGACACCGAGATCCGAGTTCTGAAGTCATCAGAGTGTCCCTTCATAATCAAGTTACACGACGTGTTAAAAACCCAAAACAACATCTACCTAATCATGGAGTTCTGCGGAGGCGGAGACCTAGAAAACTACGTGAAAGTTCACGGGAAGGTCGAAGAGCCAATTGCGAAAAGATGGCTGAGCCAACTGGTGGAGTCCTTTATTTACCTTCAAGAAAAAGGCATCATGCACCGAGACATCAAACTAGCGAACATCCTTCTCACCTCACAAGACGACCGAGCTTCTGACATCCGAGTCGCTGACTTCGGCTTCGCCCGTTTCTTAAACGAAAATTCCTTCGCAGCCACTCAGCTGGGGACCCCTCTTTACATGGCTCCTGAGATCTTCAACAACGAGAACTACAGTTACAAAGCTGACGTCTGGTCTTTAGGAGTTCTTTCATTTGAGATCTTGACTGGAGGGCCGGTTTTCGCTTGTCGGACTTTGGCACAACTGAAGAAGATGCAGCAGGAAGACATTGTCTTTCCGCAGTACTTGTCGGAGGACAGTCGCAGCTTGATCAGGTCGATGCTGACTTACGACCATGAAGCACGCCCCAGCTTTCAGCAGCTCAGAGGCCACGCTTTTTTTCGCGAGGTCTACGGAATGCCGGATATTTCAAGTGACTCTGTCGCTGCTAGTCCTTCAGTGCATATGGACGACCCTGATGAATACGAACTCTGTGAACATGAATCGCCTGAAGAACTTCAAGAGGAAAAAATCGAAGATATTGCCGAGGAGATCAAGGAAGAAACTCCTGTTGTCCAAATGGAACCCAAATTCGCAGACCTTGCAAGTCGGACTGTTGAACTTGATAGTCAAGTTGAACATTTAGCTGATTTGAAGAAAATTATGAATGTTTTTGAAAAGGATATTGTTAAAAAGGCTGTCGCGATTTATTGTAATGAGAGGATTAGGAGTATCTTTCAGGATGCGGAAAATATTGCAAGTGAATTTGGACTTACTCGCAGTAAGGACTTCATGTTTAGCGAGTTGTATGAAAAAATTCAAACTTTACTGTTTTTGTCTAATGAAGAAGTTGAACATATTCGACCTGTTGATGAGAAAAAGTTGTTTGAAATCGTGGAAGAGGAATTAAAAGTGCAGGATAAGGACTTGAAAGGTGTCAAAAATAAACTGGAACTTTTAGAAGTTGTTATTTTGAAGAAAAGTTGTCCTGAAAGTTTGAAAGATTATCAAAATGAACTCTTGAAGAAACATAAGGAATTGATTAGGAGGAACTATTTTTGATAATGTAATTTAGGTAGTATTTAGCAAAGTTTGTTTTAAATTAGCGTAATTTAAGTAATTGAAGTTTTTCAGAGGATTTTGAGAGCTAAATTTACTTAAACCTTAATTAAAAGTTGTAAAACGTTTTAACAGCTGATGAATGAAGTTAATTATTTTGTTATGAATTTAGTTTCGCTTAAGTTTTTTTATCTTCAATTCTGATGAAGCTCTTCTTAAGTTTCTCATTAACGAGCCTCCCTTGAAAGCTAACCAAAAATTAAACAGTGCAAATAAAATCAAATACCCATATTTTAAATACATGTTTAAGCAGTAACTATCTGGGCAATTTTCTTTACTGGCAGTATAAAGGAGTTGAGCAACTGATATAAATACAGTAGATATGATTAAAAAGGTGCAGGCTCCAAAAAAATTGATAACATCTTTTTTAGGATGGCCTTTTAGACCCAAAAAACCAAAAAATGTGAATATAGCCCAAGGCAAATAGAAAATGTATAAGTAAGGCATCTTGAGGTAGTAAATGATGATAATTTGCAACATGTACACTGGCATTATAAGTAGCAATAGGTTCTTAAGTCTTTTCGATGAATCGCTATATCTACCCATTATATTATTGAAATGAACTTACTAGTAATTTAAATTATGATTTTCGAGAGCTTAGCCTGATTCATTAAAAAAAGGCGCAAAGAATGCCTTATTTAACCCTAATAAAAAATCATAGATCTTATAAATAATTTAACCGAAAAAACGTATTGTAGATCTTTTGAGTTTAAAAAATTTTAACTATTTTGAAAGAATTTTTATCTGTTGATTTAGTTTTAAAACTTTCTCAATAATTCACTATAATAAATGCTCATAGTGCTAAACCAGTATCTATCTACTAAGTATAAAATCATTCGTCGTATTTTCAGTATATCTTTTTGATTATTTTGGATTATAATTACAGTGTTAATACATCACCAGAAGCTACATTCAAACTAACTGATCGATAATAGCCAGATTATACCCGAATAATTGAAAGTACCTTAAACTATTTTCTCACCTAATCTCGGCGATACCAAGTGATACTGATGAGCTTATCATTTTGGTCAAGTGACCATCATACAAGAATCCATCTCAGGAGAAAGCTTCATCAAAAGCTGATTTGATCAATTCAAACTGTTTAGAGAAGTTTAAGCTGAAGGATCATAGTAAGTTTTCCATCAGAAGTACGATCTTTTGTGATAATATTATATTAAAGCTCTAGATTCAAAAGCATATTCAAAGGATGCTTTAAAGTAAGTCTCTCAAAGCCTCACTACCTTGCTTATTATTAGAAAAAAGAAACCTATTCCTCTACAGATTTCAAGTCAGTTCTAAACTTTTTGAATATTCTTGTTTTGACAGTTGACCTATTTATTCAAACTATATTGAATACCTGGGATCTAAATCACAGTTTTCATTCTTTGTAAATGATCACCTTCTTAAGATGATATCCTTAATAAATTCAAGCTCATCTTTAAATTCAATATTCGGGTTTACATAGAATTATATCATGAAATGATCTCTATCTTCGAAATTACTGTGAATATGATTCTGACAGGTGTTTCAGCTACATATCAAATAACTTAGAAATTGTAGTCCATGAGTTCAATATAGCTCCAGAAGTATCAGAAAATTTTCGCGAAACTTAACTTGAAGAGTGCGTAAGATTTCGTGATTCACTTTTGTGTTTCATTTGTAAGAATTTGAATTCTCATACAAGAAAAACTTTTTCGGCATTTGTGATAATAGATTTTAAAGTTATAGCACATTCAATTATTAGCTTAATTATGTTAAATTCTTTGAAGAATTCTTAATTTGTAAAGATCAGTTTTTGTGATTCATGTAAAGATTTAACTCCGATAAGTAATTTATTTAGAATTAAACAAGTTTATTTCTAAAGTTCTTATTTCAAGTTTGATGTGTCGTGTTAACTTACAATGAGTGATCAACTTGAAGTGAATTTATCAATCAGATTAATGATGAATTAAATGCATAGTTAATTTTTATAGAGTAAAAAGATTGCTAAATTAATTGCATTTCACTATTCGAGCTGTTTTTTATTAGCTTAGACTGCACTAAAGACTATTTTTCCGTAATAGATGTGAAGTGTTCGAAATTTACAAAGAATGCTAATAGTTTGATAAAAAATACTTTATGCCAAATTAAAATTTAAGGGAAGCAATTTGAGGTTTCATTTGTTGAACAAGTGCAGGAAACACTTAAAGTGAGCTATTAGTTCATTCAGGTTAATGAATATAATTAAATTTCTATCTCAAAGGTAAAGCATTCAAATTATAAATTGCAAGTCTTTACTTAACAATGCAAAATCTTAATTTAATTTACGATCATGAAAATGCTCTAATAATTAATATTCAATATTTTTACCAATTAATTTTAGTAAAGATAAAAATCCGAAAAATAAACTAATGGCTGTATGATTCTTAATCAAAATACTTACATCAGCTTTTTGTCAGAAATTGCATATAATTAGTGCTATGATAATAGAACTTATAAATTTGTAATCAAATTAAAGTTTTATATCTAGTTTACTAATAGAAATTATTTTAACACATTATATTTTAAATTTTTTCAATAATTATTGGATTACTTTTCCTAAATTTCTAAAGTTTAACGATATAAATCTTTGTATAAAATTTATTGAATTATTTTCTCATATAAAAAATTTAAATCTAAATTATGCCGGGTGGTTGATCCTGCAATGATAGGGGTTACAGACAAGGATATTGTGTGAGATTTCTTATAAGTTGTAATTCAAGAATTTAATTTATGTATTAGTTGTCTTTTTATGTGTTTGAGAGCTATATTAATTGATAATATAGATATAATTAGGACTATTTTTCTATTCCTAAAAGAAAAATTTTAATTATTAAACAAATTCATTCGAGAAAATGTTCATTTTTACACACATGCAAATTCCATCATTTTGAAGATTAAATTCCATAAAATTTTAAACTTTTTAAACTAACTGAATGAGGAAAAATAGCACCTTTGCTTAATCAAACTTCCAATAATTTTACTTCAGTTTTAAAAGATGATAATTACTAGATTTTCAATAAAACATAAGAATTATCTATTCTACTCATTTTCTTTAACAGTATCCAAATCTTTGATTCTCTGAGTAGTCTTTCCAGTAATTCCAGTGAAAATTGGTTTATAATCTCTCCAAATAGAGCCAGCTACAACTCCAATTTCCTTTGAAGTCCTCCCAACAATATAAGAATAAGCAATTCCACTAGTATCATTAAAGTCAATCCTGCTAGTATCAAGTCCCATCATCAAAAGTCTATCAACAAGTTCTTTTTTCCTGGCTATCCGATCATCTTCACTCAGCCTGACCTTCTTAACAACTTTCGGAGACTCACTTCTTTGTTTAGCCTCCACTTTTTTATCTGGATTTCCTTTATCTTCATTGAAATTTTTAACAAGAACCTTTGCCACTCTTTCAGGAGTCATTCTCGACCTTCCGATCATATAATTATGTGCAAGAGTCCCTTCAGTATTCAAGTATTTTTCAATAAAATCAAAAGAAACACTAAGTTCTCTCAAATGCCAGACGATTTCAGTTCTTTTCCTTTCCTCAACACAAGACCTGTGCTGAAACTGCTTGATTTGTTTGTCTTTTTCTTTGCAAATAGCGAGAATGTCATTCAAGTAGTAGACACACATGTAGGTCTGAGAGTTTATCGTGTGAGGAACGCGAAGACCGTCGAGTTGCTTTGATTCGATTTCAGCCCTTGTGACTTTGTACTCGCATTCAGCATTTTCAAGAGAAATCATTTGGAACTGAGGGTCTTTAGAGCAGTTAGAGCAAAGAGTTTTCTTCTGAATTGGCAAAAAACGAAGCTTTCCTTCACTTGCCATGCATTTCGAGCAAAAGCTGTAAAGATAAGTGAGACATATCAACTTCCATTTGACGCATTGTGTTAGTTTTTGAAAGGTTTCATTGTCATCTATTCGAAGTTGCACTGAGGTTTCAAATGCTTTCACTTTTTTTTCGATTGATGAGTGAATCAAAGTGACTGCCTCGAGCTCTCCTAATGATTTGCTCAGTTCTTTCCAAAGGGCTCCGTCCCAAGAGGCTGAGTACCATGTTTTGTTTATTAAGCTCAAGTCAATCACTTCAAAGCATGATAAAAAACGCATTATGAGACTTAAAGCGTCTGTTGAGGAATTTTGGAAGATTTGGACTCTAGGAAACATGTCTTCGATGCGATATCTAAACTTCTGTGTTGAAGTACCATACTTGTAGTCGAACATGGGGGTATTATAAAGTTTATTATCTAAAAACGATTAATTTCAATTGGAGAAAGCTCTTTCGGCACTTAAGAGTAACTTTTAATCTTAATTAAGTTCTGATATTTAATACTTAATGTGGTCATATTGCTTCTAACTTCAATGGAAAGACCTTAAATTATTCTTGCTTTAAGGATCATGGAAAGATATATTTACTCTAGATTTAAGTGATAGTGCTTTTGGGTTTTAGAGGAGAAATACTCAAAATGAAAATAAGTTTTAATACTTTCTCGTTGATTAATCCAGATATTCTCTCTTGTGCCCATATATGGGTCAGCTCTAACCACAATTAAATCAATAAATATATCTCGTATTTTACAAAGACCTTTTGAGATTTCAAATAAAGCAGTAAAATTACTCATTTACTTTTTTCGATGACAAATTTACTCTCATTTGAATCATATAAACACGAATGTTATATTTCATCATATCTTCCTACTGAACCAACAATTTGTGATATAACTGCATATGTCTAAAAGGAATAAACAATTTTTATTCAAGATATGGATGCCTGTGGTAAAATATTATTAAGAATTAGGTTAGAGGGGGAAGATTTGTCAAAAGCAATTTGAATTCTCATTCTATATTTATATAGGAATATTTTTATAGGTTATTGATATCAAAACAGCAATATGTTCATTTTAACAAAATAGCACTCTTTAAGATGCTTGTAAGATAAAAGGTGAAGTCAAACGATTGTAAAATCTAGTGCGAAAATAGCATTAAATTCCATCTATTTGTTATTTCAGTAAAACAAGAACATTCCTTGCAATCATCTCTGAATCCTAAGATATAAAAGTTCACAATAATGAAAAAAAGTACAAAAATTCAATATTATTTATTAATTTCCATTCCAAAAAGCATCAAACTATTTATAAAACTTATCTATTTACTTATATTGAATAAGGTTATCAAAGGTGAATTAATCCAAAATTAATTAAGATTCAGAATTTTTAAAGGAATATTTTTTACAAGATCTATATTAGTTTTTTAGTAATGAATTCTCCTAATATTTCATCATTAGAATGTTTGAGGCAGCTTGTTACTTTAAAATTTGATTTTAAATTTTACAATCCTAAAATATACTTAAATTTAAATTCGATACTCATTCAAAGATCTCTTAAGAGTTGATAAATCGTAAATCTCCTTCAAATAAATCAAAATTTTTATATCTCGACTAAAAAAATTTTTGAAATTGTAGACATATAAAAATATAAATGGAATTTTGTACCTCGCATTGCACTCAAGAGGACTTCATCACTTGTCTATGTCAACAAAGAGTAAGATTTTGTTTCAAACACCCAAAGCAACATTATAATGTATGCGAGGATGCCAAAAAGATCTACGTAAAACTACGTAGAGATAAGCTCAAAGAAATAAAGCACAGAATAATCGAGAGCATGGAATACATCTACGAGCGAATCGATGAAGCATCAAGCAAACTCCTGAAGCAAATCAAGAATCTAGATCAAAAACTGTCAGAAATGCAAACTTTACTGCTCACAGCAGGACCAAGTCAGAGATTGACTCTGGATTCAATAGGTTCACATGGATTTGAAGAATTCAGTTCTACAGTAGTCAGGTACTATACAGAGTTATTAACCACAAGTTTTATTAGCAAAGGCACTCTCTTAAATTTCAGCTCTCAAGTAAACAACTCAACTTTTGTTCAAAATGGAGCTACTTATGAAGGTAGTAATTGTTTTAACAGCCTTTCAGGGTTATTTAGGAAAATTAACCAAACTGAAGAATATATTGGATATCTCGTTAATGACTTCAAGCATGGCGTCGGGTTTTCAAGGGTTACTCAAGGATACACTTATATTGGAGAATGGTTTTGCAATTCGAAGCAGGGCTACGGAATTTGTGATTGGAAAATATCACAGAATGGGGCTCGAGACTGGTATAGAGGAAATTTCAAGTCAGACCTGATGCATGGATATGGAGAATACTTTTACTCTGATGGAACAAAATACTTTGGCGAATGGAATGAAGGAAAGAAACAAGGAAAAGGAACTATCTATTATATTGATGGGCATGTGTATACTGGCTCTTTTCATTCGGATAGAAGAAATGGGCATGGCGAAACAACTTATGAAAATGGAGAAAAGTATATAGGCTCGTTTGAAAACGATAAAAGACATGGGCTTGGAAGTTTATTCAGGAATAATGGAAGGATTTATCATGGAAATTTCAACTATGGGGCAATGACTGGGATGTTTAGAGTAACATTGAGGAGAAATGGGAATAATGAAGAATGGTCTGGACCAATTGTAAATGAGCAGCTAAATGGAAGAGGAACTATAAGGATTGGAATGGTATCTGGACCAGGACGCGAAGTCATGTTTGCGAATGATGAGATAGTAGGATGATTTTTTAGGTAATTAGATTTTATTATTAAAGCTTGTCTATTATTGATTTTTTATATTAATAAATGAAATATTATATGTTGGAGTTTCTAGGTGAGATAAGAGGAGCGAATTGTATTGAAGAGCATGCATATTTTTTAAGATCTAAAGTTAAATTATTTTCATTCCAATAATGAAAATTTTATATTAATTATTTGTTTAAAAAAATAATTACTTCTAATCAAACGTATTCAATCTAAAATTATTCATATTTACTGTTTGAATAAAAATCTATTAAGAATACTCTAACAGGGTTTTTCTTTGGCTTTGTAATAATGAAGAGTATGACGATCATCACTTTAACTAACCAAATTAAAGTTTTCTAATACATAGCCTAATTATTAAAATTAATTAATACGGATTGTGCAACATTGCAAGATCAAGAAATTCAAGGCATTGAATGAAGATCGGAATTTTTTACTTTGTTAGATTCCTGTTGGAGGTTATTTAATCTCATTATTTTAGGCATGAATTTTTTTATAATTGTCTAAGAATATCCTGATGACCTCATGAATTATAATATATTAATATCCATAAAAATGATTAAATTAAAATATCCTTCATGATAAGAATGGTTCAAATATAATCCTAAAATCATTAAATCAATTTTATTTACAACTCTTTTGTATTAGTATCAATGTTTTTATCCTTATTCTGATTTTCTTTTCATTTATTTAAGACTTACTCGAATATCTTTGATAAGCATACACTTTACAGCCCTTTTTTTTAATTAAAATTGTAAGTTCAAGTTTCTAAAGTAATATGGTATTAGATAATGTAATCGTAGAAAGATTTAAAGCAATAATATTCATTAAAGTTGATTTAAAAAGTATTTTCCAAGTTTAGAATTATAACTCTTGATAGTGCTTCATGAGATCTGAGGTATAATTTAATAAAAATTCTAAATTAGTCTGGATTTTGTGCTTAGTTGTTAAAGATCGATTGATTTATTAATTGTTGTCTATATATTAATTATTTTCTAAACTTATTTAAATACTTTAATTAATGGCAATATTATATTCAAAATAAGTATTCATTGAATGTTGAACAGTATGATAATTATGATATTTTATCGATAATATTTTCAGAGGATTAAAAACTCTAATGATCCATTATGTTTCGCTTCATTAATTTCTCTAATAAAAATTTCTTGATATCATGATTATTCAGGTAACAACAAAATTAAAGAGATAAATTTAATTCTAGGATTGTAATATTAATCCTTGAGTGTCCCTACAAAAAGTTTTCAGTGTGCAAATTTTTACTAAGATCAAAGAATAAAATTTCATTTTATTTCTCAGTTTCACTTCATTTCCACTTGTAAGTACTTTAATCTTTTAGAAACAATAGCAGCTATTAAAAGTATAAAGATGTAGGAAATCCAATCGAATGAGTAAAAAAATCTGATTCTAAATAAAATAGTTTCAAGTGATCCAGGATCTTTACCCTTGACACAGCACAAAATATCTGATTGTTGATAAAGGTCCAGGAAATTGGAATTGTCTTTAAAATGATACTAGATTATGAAAGCATAAATTTAATTTAAAAGGCCAATTAGAGGAGGAGTATTTCTTGTATCACACATAGAGTAATACTTAAATTAATGTAGCTGGAAGCAGCCGAATCAGGAAATTGTTAGATTGATAGATGAAAGAACGTTAATCAGCTTGAAGTATTTATTCATTCTTATATACTCTGAGCTTAAAAAATACCAGAAAGCAAGAGGCATAAAATGATGCTTTTCATAAAAATGTTAAGAGAATCATCAGAATCATCAAAAAGAGCACTTTCAAAGAGTTATCATAGTAAAAAAATCTTGTGCTCTTAACTCTTCTTACTAATAAATTATATATGTTTATTCTTTAGTGATTAAATTTTAAGTTTTTAAAAAATTTCTATAAATTGATTAATGAAAAACTACCAAAAATTACTTAGTATGCAAACTGGCATCTAAAAGTGATTATGACTTCAAAGTTTTTATCAGAAATTATTATCAGGCCTAGGTCATACAAGATCATCTAGTATAATTTTTTACTAGTTTAATTATTGGTTTCATTAAATCACCTTATAAAAATCTACGGTGTGAATAGTTTAATACTCTAAATTCACATAATTTTACTATATTTTGTAATAAATAGCGAAAAATATGTTACTGTCTGATAAGATTTCCACACTCTTAGCTAGTTTCAATAACACATTAAAGTTAAACTCATAATTTGCTTAAATCTAATTATTCTAATTAGCAAATTTGATGATACGCCAAGCCATCAAAATATGGTATCCAAAGCTCAGCATCCCTAATAATTTGTTCAAAAAATAAAAAATTCTCAGAAATATCTTGCCTAATAATAAATTTTTTGAAATTCTGAATGACCATTATTGTTGGAACTGAAATTTTCATAGCACAGCCACTCAAAGGGCAGAAATAACTAAAATTTTGTTCAGTAGCTGAAGGATTTGCCTTGTACTGATTAAAGAAATAATAAATACTGAGACAGCAATAGTAAGTCAAGCATATTTCACATATATTGTGATTGCATAAGAAGGATCTGACCTCATCTGCTCTTTCGCAAAAAATACATTTAGCAGTCAGGTCACCTATTAAGATAGTTTCTTCAGATGATAACCTTTTAACAGGTAGAAGACTATTTAAGCAGTGTTTTTGATGGTAATTATTTTCAGCACTTTCTGAAAATGGTACTAAATCATTTTTAATCCCAGGGGTGTCTTGTATTTCTGAATTAGAAGTAGTTAATATTAAATGATTTTCAACTGCATTTAATGAAAGTGAATTCAAGTTGTTAGTTTGCATTTTCACTAGGAATTCTTGGTTTTGAGTAAAATCTTGATTTTCATTTGGATCTTCTAAAATAATTTCATAATTTTGAAGGTTCTCAGAAGCAATCATTGAAGGTGCATGATTTTCTGGGTAATTATTCTCTTCAGGGAGTATTTCAGATAAGGGTAATAGAATACAGCTATTTTCATTAGTCCATAGTTTCTGTGATATGCCTTCAATTTCATTTGAATGGTTTTCAAGTTGATTTTTTTCAGAAATTGAATCTAAATCAGAGAACTGATAGGGTGGCACGCTTTGATATCTTAAGTTCTTCAGTTTTTTAAATTCTGGATTGAAATCCTTGAAGCAATTTTTACACTGTTGTTGAATATCATTAATGTTTTCAGGATTAATGGAGCATTTATCACAGTAGCTGTGGACTTTACATGTGGATAATTTTATTTTATTTGTTCCAAGAAAGGATCGGCAGCTGAAACAAGTATCTTCATTGCAATTATTTGATTGCTTGAACTTAGAGGTATGATGGTCGCTAGTTAATTTGCATGGACCATATGTCTTTGATTCTGAAGTATCTTTTGGTTTGTAATATTTATTCATTTGGTTTGATTGAGCTTCTCTTTTGAATGCGCCACTTTTAATAATTTTTTGATAGATTGGTGATGATAAATTATCTGAACTGTATTCATCATTTTTTTCAATCTTTAGAGGTTTTGAAGCGTTAGGGCTTAAATTATTATGTAAAAAGAAGTCCTGGACTTGAAAAGGTACTTCATTTTTCATGTATTTCATTATTTTTATGTTTTTTTCATGTTTTTCCTCTTCACTATTCAAAGAGAGCAGAACTTTTTCACAGTTAGGACATTTGGCTTTTGATTTTTTTATAATTTTTTTGAAATTTTTACAACCATAACAGATTTTATGCAATTCACATAATTGTTGAGGATTATTTGTTTTTCCACAAAAAAAACATTTTAAAGTACTTTCTTGATTAGATCGTTCATTAAAAAAGATGGGCTTCGAACTATTCGGGGCTGAATTAGGACGTTCATTTTGAGTTATTTTATTTTTTTTTATTTCTGAAGCTTTTTTGGGAGTTGTCGCACGAAGATTAGCATTTTTTTGTGAAAGCTTTTCATTTGAAATATCCTTTCGTGCAACTGGAGTATATTCTTGATGAGAAGAAGCAGAATTTGGTAGAATTATAACTTTGTCTTGATACTGATGATTATAATGATTTTTTGATTTGTTAGAGGTAGTTTTAGCAGGTGAAGTGATTTTTGCTTGGCTTTTCTGTATGTCTTCATTATAAGAATTATCATTTTTCATGATTTCTGAACTTTTATTCAATCTATCAGGTGTATTCTTTACAATTTGTATATTTTTGTTATTTGAAGCAGAGTTTTTCCTTGGCTTTGCGGAATAATCTGGTGTAACTAAAGCACTCATAATTATAAATGTCTATATTTTCGATTTAGTTTGTTTGAAATACTTTAAAAATGATTTATTTAATTGAAATGCTGCTAGAGGATTTATATTCCCACTACGGAATTGTTAGAATTAATAATTTAATTGATTAAAGTTGTGTCAAAGTAAATCCCGAGTTAATAACGCAAATGAACAATACCTTTCTCTGAAGAATGACTCTACCTTATTAGAAAATTATAAATATAAGATATAGTTTTTAAAACTTTAAAATGTTCAGAAGAAGCTACTTAATCCAGATCTTGCGAAAGGTTTGAGGCTTACTCTTCTAGATTATAGATAATTAGATAGTTAAGTAAATGAATTTTATTACAGATATGAAATAATAATTTTGTAATATAGAAGGATATTTCTCTTAATATAACCAGTTGTAGAAAATTTTACTCTTGTGTTATTGATCAGGGCAATTAATTTAAAACTAAGGAAAAAAGTGCATATTTCAAAAGAAGTAAATATACAAGTCTCTCTTGAAGAGTGAAAGGCCATACACAAAAGGCCTAGTATATAGACAAATTCAATACAAAATTTAAAGTTAGGTCATGATCAACTTAAAAAGAATAAAATCACTGCAACTTGGTTGAACTTTTAATGAGATTTTGTAAGCGATATTATTGTTGCAGAGGAGCTGCTACCTATTCGATTATAACTGTACTTAATCTAGAGTCTAAGTTGAATTAAGCATAATCACCATGATTGTTGAGCAAAATTCAATATTTGATCAGGCTATAATTTTATTGTGAAATAAGAAAATAACTAAAAGTTGATTGGCTTACGTCTTTAAATTTATAAATTTCATACTGATTTTCAAACCTAAAGGAAAATTGAAAATTCAATTGAAGGAATTTAGTCACTCTTGCTTGAGTGGTTATGGAAGAGTAATTAAGTGAGTTTCTGATTTCTTTTCCTTTAGTATTAAAGTTGATTTATTTAAAAAAATAGATCAAACTATTAAGACTTGAATTTGAATTAATCAACTTTAAGTATTAAAAATATTAAAAAAATCTTTGGATCGCTCTAGTCTATATTCAATTCAAAACGAGGAAGTTTCTCGAATCGTGCTTTATTACGATAAATTAAAAACTTATGCTCTTCAAATAATTTTCTATTAAATGGCAAGAGTTTCTTCAAGTTTTTTTATAATGATTCTTTTAAAAGAGATTATTTTTGTATTTTGTTCAAAATAAGAAAGTTATCTTTAATTTTCTGAGTAAAAAATAGTAATGAATCAATTGAATTATAGTATATAGATATTGAGGCTACTTTTTCAAAATTTTTTCTGCTCGAAGTTCCAAACATTGTGTCATGATGTAACCGAGAAATTTCATAAAAGATTTTAAGATTCACGAGGTAACTGCATCAAGATAAGCCGGTTAAAGCTACAAAGTTGTTGATTCAAACATTCCAAGAATTCCAAATCGTTTATCAAGTCCATAAAAAAGAGTGAAATATCTTATAAGTTTTAATCGACTTCTGCTGCTTGACCATTCAAATCTCAAAGATAAGATTTTACCATGAGGGTTAATTATTTTCTTTTCAGTAATATGATAATATATGTTTTCATGTGAATCAGCCTTGATATTTCGAACGAAAATCAGTCAATCTCAAGCCTAATCATATTCCAAGACTTTGGTCACAGCTGTTTTTCAATTCTCTGCTTTGAAACTATTTCGAATTTTTTGAGATTGTATCCTATGGAAGCATCTAGAGATTGCAAGTTTTAATACTTTGTGTTGAGTACTTATTGGCAGACTAATTGACCTATTGACAATTTTAGTAAACTTGCTTCATTATAAATTATTAAATAAAGTAAGAATCAATTATATCAAACAACCATTAGAAAGTAACATAGATTTCATTTATTATCCTTTAATCATCGCAGTTTCCTTTAATAATATTTAACAAATTTTAGTTTATCTTGATATAAGACTATAATTTAAGAAGAAGGAAAACTCAGATAATTTTTTTTAAATACTAATCTTTTAACATAAACTAATAACCCCTGTCCATAGATGCACTCCGTGTTTCGATCTTTCCATAATCTTGCTAAACTATTTCAACATATAACCATGCATTTAATCAATTAAAAAAAAAATTTAATTTCATGTTCTGAGATAATTTTTGATGTAAGTAAAAAAGAATCAAAAAATTATCTGATTAACATCATATTCACTTTGTTAAGTTTCCAGATTAGAATTTTTGAAAAACTACTTTTATCCTTTCAAAATTAAAATTCTTTACAAAATTTTTCAACTTCACTCTAATATATTTTTCTGAAAAACTAATTCCAAAATCTAAATGGTAAACATTTGTCTTATCCTATCAGAAATAAATATTTGTATCAATAAATTATAGAGATAATGATAGTTTTGTTTAGATGTTCAAAAATTCAACTTTTTGTAATGATTAGAAACTTATAATTACATTTTCGATTTATGAATTTTATTTTTATTATGTTTTTTTAATTATTTCTTCATATATAATCCATAAACAAAGTAAAAGTTTGTATTTCTTAAATACGAGTCCTGGTTTTTGGAAGTATCACGAGTTTGAATTTTCACATACTTATCTTTGAGTTTATAACGCTCAACGGCTTTGAAAAATCTTTAATTATTCATTTATTCTAAACTGTAATTTTGGATTAATCATTTTGTTGATAATTTATTTTTGTTCTGTTTAGTCTTGATCTATATTTAAATAATTGATGATGTAATTTTAATTCTTTATTTAACAATATCGTATGATTTTTCTTTGTATTTTAGCTGAATTCATTACCAGATAATCTTTATGTGTCTAAATCTTATCAATATTGTATACCTATATTACCAATAAATTCAGTTGAATTTTATTGATGATTATCTTCTAATGGTTTATTATATTTGTAGATTAATTTTAAGTGTAAATCAATGAGGAATTTTCATTACATTCCAATATTACAACTCTTTATTTTAATGAATATTTCACTAATAATATATAATATTTTTATCATAACTCAATCATTTTAGTTCCTTTTTCAGTATACCATAAGCATTTAATGAATAGGATATCATAATAGATTATTATTACCAGATACAAACAAAATAGAAATCATTAAATATATAATTTAAAAACCAGTAAAATCAAGATTTAGTATAGGAAAATATAAAATATCATACAATACTACAAAAAAAAGTTTAAAAGCAAAAAAAAACAAATTGACACTGAGGAATATCGATAAACTCCTACTGAAGTCCTAGAAAAATTAATCTAAACGTGGAGAAATACACAAATTTTTCTAATTTAAATCTTAAAGCTTTTTAATAAAAACTTATAACAATTAATTTAAAGATAAAAATTGCACACCATGTTCATAAACAAGGAAAACTAGTGCTATTAACATCACAGAAAAATTCAAAGATAAAAAATTGTCCTTCAAGTTTCTCATCAAATTTTCTAATACAGATGAAGAGGCTGATCATAGTAAACTAATCGATACTTAGATGATAATTGATGATAAACAGAAAATAAGATCCTAGTATATCAAATCCTCTATAGATTAATTAAAAGAATAATTTATGATAGACAATTTGGATATTGAAGTTTGTTGTGAGGATTTGAATGAAGATTAATCTAAACTCGCTTTATAAATCAAATTTGATTTAAAAAGATAAACTGAGTTAATTAGTAAACTCTTGAAATTGTTTGCCTACCTTGGAACAACATTGAAGTTTTATTTATTGAATTTAGAAGAGTATTTAACTAGTATTACAACAGAAGATAGATAATAAGAACTTTTGATAGAATTTTAGAAAAAACTATTAAAAGTATAATTTTGCTTAAAAATCTAAGTCTATAAATGGCGAAATCTGGCTCTGGCAGAGAAGCGAGAGAAGAAATTTGCAAAATTCCTGGAGATTATGATGACAGTAAAGGAGCTAAACTTAAAAAGAAGATATATAAGTACTTTAAAAGGTATTCAGAATATAACGAAAAAATATATTCATGGCCGATGAAAGTCTTTCAAAAAGGAGGACATTCAGCTTGGGTACATTGCTGTTCTTACTCTCCTGATGGTAATTATCTGGCAACTGGATCATATGACAAAAAGGTTAAAATCTGGAATATAAAAGAGCAAAGAGAAGAGTTTACTCTCAATGGATATTCAAAGTGCATATATTGCTGTTGTTACTCTCCTGATGGAAATTATCTGGCAACTGGATCACGAGACAAAACGGTTAAAATCTGGAATATAAAAGAGCAAA